>JACWBX010001024.1:0-13634 GCA_014622435.1 Polypedilum pembai
GGGCCAGTGACTTTCATCAATTTTTTTATATTAATATTTAAGTCAACAAAATGAAATTCATAGACAGCAAATGAAGCTGTATAATAAATTTTGGATTTTAAAATGAAATCAAACATTTAAAATTTTACAATCTTTTTTGTTGATTTTAACAATTTTTATAGTTGAATCTGAGACTAAAATACGTATTGTTAAAATCAACCATTAAAATTGTTAAAAATATTAACTATTATTATAGTAAAATTTAACAATCAAATGGTAAATTACAAATTGATCGTTATTTTTAAAAAATTCAAATTTAAAGATCAATATTGTTAAATTCAACAAAAATATTGTTGAAAAATTAAAAAAATAATTTAACAATAATTATTGTTAATTTTTTTCTCTGAGTGTGCTGCTGCTCATGCCACGCGCTCTTGACAATCTCTCTCTTCCTTACGTTTGTTATACAGACGATTTTATCTGTTTGCATAATTTGTTACACTAACGTTTTTGAACTTTTTGATGAAACTTGAGATTTTTTACTTTGGTTCTTTCTCATCGTTGTCTTGTTATATTAATTTAAATTGTATATAAACATTAAGACGATGCAATACTTGTTATAATTTTTTTGATTGACATATCTTAGAGTACAGCAAGTTGTCAAGTGTTTTCTTGATGAGGGTTAATTGCATAGAGTTTCTCACATATTTCTGTATTCAACTAATTATGTTTGTGAAAATAATCTTAAGTCAACTGCTCATGACATAACTTTCTTCTCTTCCTAAGAACACTAAGTTGTTCATTAAGGATGATTATTTTGTACATGACATGATTTTGGACACTCTCACATTCAAAATTCAATTACGTTATATTGCAGTTTTTGAAGCGTGACTAACATTGTCATTTTCCAAGAAAATTTTTACTGAGAGAAATGCACGAAATAGAAATAAGGTCGGATTTAAGGAAGAGAAAATTTGTGAACATCAAGAGAAATGTTTTTTCTCTCTAGCCAAGTATTTACTTCACAGTATGTACAAATGATTGTTGATATTTTCTTTTTATCGCTTGCACTAGCCAGAACGAAAGCAAGAGCAAAAATGTAATTTCCTTCAAATTTACTTTACACTAAATGTACACAGTTTTAACATTTACGACCCTCTCTTAAGTTCTCATATGAAAATCAACATTTTTCCACTTTATTGAACTCACTCTATGAGGGCTAAAATGAAAATAGACTGCTGCTGTGCGAGAGAGTCAAGTGTTAGTAGCAACCTCACAAGAGAAGAATTAAATTAAATATTGTGCCAAAAATGTGACAATAAAACCTTTTTTGCCACCTTTTTCTCATAATGTGCCGCATACAGATTGGAATGCCATTACCTTTCACATATCGAGAGAGTAAATCGAAATCAATATGAAGTTGAAGGAGGAAAGACATTTTGTTTAATGGCAAAATGGTCAGGTTCACTGTTCGTTCACTTCACCTGTCATTTTGCTGCCTGTTTGCTTGCTTTTTTTGCTATTCCATGGTTCTATTTAAGTAAGTTTCGAGTTGGATTAAATGTAATTACTGCATCACTGCCTACTCTTTTAAAGTTAATTCATCCTTACTTATTTTCTACTTCATCGCCAATGAGAGAAAAAGAAACTGTCGCCGTGGGAGTTTTTGATTTAAAATTGGAAAATTATATACGGATTGGCAAGCAAGTTCCAATCTGATAAGCATTAAGAGAAGAAAAGAAAGAAGAAAGAAAATTTTAAGCTTCAGCCTGCACATGAAAAAGAATGAGGAGAATTCTATACATATATACAGACAAGTCGACCCATTTATACCTTTTTAAAGAAAAAAAGAAAGAAAGATGAGAAAAAGTTATATTTATGGCCTGTCTCTTTCATCTCTTGGTTTACTTTCTCTTCTTCACTGATTTTCACTACTTTCCATACATGAAAAGACGAGATTTTCTTTAAAACTAACCAGAAAAAAGCCATAAATTTTCTCCATCCACCTTGAAGCAAGTGAGCGATAAAGTGCTGTAAAGAAGCAAAACTCTTGTGTGTCACGATGGACATAAGTTTCTTTTTACTGCAAAAAAATCTTTTTCTTACTTTTCGTAAAACTTTACAACTTTAAAAGTAGATCATTTTCATGCGGTAGAAATGGTAAATGGGAGAATCATGAGAAAATCGTTAACAACATGTCACTGTCATTTATTTTTTAAAAATGAAAGAAGTAAAAGTTGAAAATACCACAAGAAAAAATCTTCTCAATTTAGAACAACCATAAGAGTGCTTGTGTGGGTTAATTATGAAAATATTTTTATTTAGAACATGACAACTGTCATAATAGCGAGAGCATAGAGATAGAAAATTGCTATACGGTTGTCATCGCATCATGATGAAGATAGAAGAGTAAAAAACTTTAGTTTGCAGCAAAAAAAAAAGTTATTTTATGTTTGGTATGTTGAACCGATTAGAAAATAAAGTTTGCTTAAGCAATGAAAAATTCTCTTCTGCCTTTGAAATTCATACAAACTAATATCGACTAATATTAAAAAGTTTTTAGGTTTCTACTACTACTTCTAAAATTTAAAAAATTTATATTGCTTTTCAAACGATGTTAAAATTGTACACTATCTCTTTTTTAAGCTTCCTAATAATGTCAACAAAAAATTTCAAAATATAATTATCTCAGCAAAGTTTTTATACATGCATGAGCACATGAATACTAAATTTCTATATTCTCAGTATTCAGCATAAAAAAGTGCATCAATCTACATCTCAAAAGATTCTTTCTTTTGCAATATTCTGCAGATAAATAATCGTTTTTTATTTTGCATGACAAAGTGCTGCAGCAATTGAAAAAGAAGGAAGAGAAAGAACTTTTTTTCTATATTGATTATCGACGTCATGTGGTGTATACAACCTGTGTGGCAGCAATTTTAACCGACGTCACGTTTTTTATGTGAATTTGATGAGCAGCGGTAGCTTCCTTCCGAACGATGCATAAAGGAAGAAAGCAGTGAAGTAGTCATAACTTCATCAATAACATGAAGTCTCATTGTATAGCTTTCAATTCTCCCTCATTCCCTATATTTTACATCACACACATATTGTCAATTCAATGTGGCATGTATTCGTCATGTTCATGAAAAGCTCATGCAATTTTTGATCAATTTTTATTAAATTTCAGTGCTTGCTTCTTTTCAATGCAAATTTATTTCATGTCTCTTTTATAATGTTTTTGTAATGTAAACATGTTAAAAGAAAATCACGTTTTCATGTGAATTTCTTTTCTTTTTAAATAGTTCTTACAAATTAAACTTTCGTTTTGTAAATAATTTAGCAATTTACTAATGATCTACTTTTATCCCTGGGGGCCAAACGGGATTTTTTTCCGTAAAATTCTTCGAAATTTGAATTGAAATTTAAATAATTTCCCCTAAAAAATTGATGAAAATCTACTAAAATTTTTAAAAATTTATGTATCCGTTACGGATAAAGCATTTTTGTTCCCATATTTTGACATAAATTAAAATAAATATCAATGGATTAGTGTTCAAAATGAATTAGAAAACATTGATTCAATCATATTTATCTAAATCAATACAAATATTTTTGAAAAACAAAAGATTCCGAATTTGTTCGCATGATTTCGCATGTTTTTTAAGGTAATTCTTAATTTGAATTAAGTACCAAAAATGCGCGCCAATTCAAATTAAGCTCCAAAACGGTCCCCCCAGGCTTTTATCAAAATTATTTGCATAAGCACAAATTGCATTTACATTGCGATTTATAAAGAAATTAAAATAATTTCAAGAAAACTCTTTCATTTTGAAATTTTCTCTTCAAATCAATGAAAGAATGAAAAATGCAAACATCATCACTTTTACGATAAAAAAAACTTTTTTGGTTGAAATAAAAAAGTTGGTGACAAAAGAGAGATTCATGAATTGCACAGCAGCGTCATAAAATCCTTCATGATGATGTGACATTATGCTCTTCTGCTTTCCACTAAGGACAGCTTCAAAATATAAAACGTAATGACTTGCTTAAACAGCATAATGGCATGCAAATACTTTCACAAAAGAGAGAGAGAAAGGGAACAAATTTTTCTTTACTTTCATTTCCTTTTTTAATAAAAAAAAATTAAGCAAAAAATAGATACACTGTGAAGTGAGAGAAGAAAAAATATAACTTTTTATGTAAATAATTTCAACGAAAGTGTAAAAGAAAACTTTCTTTTCGTTTTTCCCCTCGCTCAGCGTTATGTAAACCTTTTTACAGTGTGAAACGCGATGTGAAGGGAGTGACATAAATCCTTGGCATAAACTTATCAAGTGTGAAAGAGAACGGAGCTCATTCACTACACATTTTAATCATAAAAATGTTGAGAATACACGAATTTGAATTTTCATGCAAACTACTGCTGCTGCTCTACTTCCGCATTGCCATTTTTACCATATCTTTCCTTTCCTCATAATCATCTCTACCTAGCATAATACTACAACAGTAGTGCAATTAATTTAAAGCTTCGAGATTAAAATACGTTGGTGAAATAAAGCAAGTGATTTTCACACTATTTCAAGCATGAGGCTGCTGTTTCACTTTTTCAAGTTTATGAGCGAAAGAAATTTATAATTCTCATGATAATGTCGGTCGCGCGGCGATGGTGGAAGGAAGTAAAATGATGAAAATTTTCACAATTAATTTAATGACTTTTAATGTTGTTCGACGCTCGAGAGAGAGACAACTAAACAAGAAGGCGAATAGTTAAGAAAAGTGTGTAATTATTTACATTTATAGAAATTATTTGTCTACAACACCTCAACCTCTTACTCTTTTCACTTCCATATCTTTACTTGCCGACAGCATAAATAAAGAATTTATGTAAAAAGAAAATTAAGTAAGAGAAGAAAAACTCGTGGTATATATAGGAAGCACATCGTGTCACGTTCTTGTGGAGTGCCAAATCATTTTTTATCATCATCACTTTACACGGTAGAGTGCGTACGAGATAAGTAAACTTTAAAGAGAACTCACAATGTCTTTTTTTCTTTAATTTTTAATAATGTACATGTGTCTTACATTGACATTAAGCAAATGATGAGAAAACATGCGTGTAGAAGTGCTTATGCGAAAATAAAAATATATGTAGGATTTTGGCGTTTGAATTATTGTAGAAAAATATACGGAGACAAGTACAGTGAGGAATGTAATTCCTTCACGTGCACAAGATGTTGACATGTGTTGAATGCCTAAAAATGAAAAATTTTTAGAATATTTATAAAAACATTCGTCTTATGTATATAAATGTTTTAAGTGAAATGAGAATTGAAAATGATTTATTACTTCCGATGCTCATTATTTTTTCAAATACAAAAGATTGTTCATGAAATTCAATAATTTAAGTTGTTTGAAAATTTCATGAGGTTGATAAACTCAACTATGAATTAACACCTCCCTTTTCTCTAAAATTAAGATAGAGAAAAGAAAATTTCCCTATTGACAAATTAAATTTAGATTTTCATTTAAAATAATTTTTGCTAAAGCCTCAAAGGAAAACTCGTTTTCTTCTTTCAAGTTTTAAGAATTTGAGAAACCCAATAAAGTTGCTTGATGTATTAATAAAAATAGCTTTTTCTCTTATACACACACACACACACATGCTAATATATGAATAAGAAACAATGATGAAGGGAATTGTTTTGTGTGTTCGTTAAGCAAAAAAGAAGCATAGCAACACGCAAATGATTTCCTTTACATACACACACACACACACACATTATGTTTATACTTTATGGTTAAGTTAAATGATTTTGACTTTCACTCAAGGTTGTTGTTATACATTTACATCTCTGATATATATGTCTTGACAACGGAGCCATAATAATACATATATAACATCTATAGTTAAACTAACTGCCTGCTTGCCTGCCTGCCTGCCTGCTATACTGAGTGACTGAGTGAACAGCACAAAGAAGAAATAATTTTACATGTGGTTGATGATAGACATCGACAGAAATGTAAGCGGAATGTTGGAATAGAAGGCGTCTCATAAAGTTTCAGAGTAATGACAATGGAAATGGGGTGAGAGCTCATTTGGCATTATCGTAATCGTCGACATAACCACTTTATTAGTATAATTTTTGTTATATGTATTATTTAATTAGTGAAAGTTTTCATGCAATGCCAATAGAATTATCGTGCTTTGTCATTCTACTGCATTGATCGTTTGCTTTCTTTCTTTCATTTTCGTAGGAGTGAAGTTATTAATTTTCTTTTCTTCACACACTTTTGCCATTGCTGCTGTTGCCACAATACTCTTCATATTCTCGTTTTTTGCTCATTCCTTTTTTATGTAATTAAATTAAGCGTTTTATGCTTATTTTTATTGCCGTGCTATTTGTTATTTCTCGGCACTCGCTTTCTGCTTTTAACACTGTCAAAGAAACTACTTAGAGCTAAACATAAGCTTGTATGTGGCTTTTATGACTATGTCGTGATTAATCTGCATTAATTATGTTAATATCTCTAATTGTAATACTTGCGGAAAGTTTATTTTTCACACTCATTCATAAATGAAATATAATTGGATGGTGAATTGGTTAATGGAGGTTAAATTGAATGTTGCTTCACAAAAAGTTTTGACTATTTGATTCTGCATTTACTTTTTGAAAGGATGAACATAAAAGCTTAGTTTGACTTCACTTTGTGGAAAAGTTTCTTTTTCTATAATTGTTTTTTGGTTATGAAAAGTTTGAGAATGTTAAAACAAAAAAACTTCATTAAAATCATATCGAAGAAAAACTTTTGATAAAAGTTCTTTATGTAAATGACATTTTAAATCTCATTTCCGAAACGACAATTTTTGTTGAAAGTTATAAATTTAAATTACTTTCAGTTTTGCATGACATAATTTTCAAAGCATTGTTATCTCAATAATTATCAACGAGTATGAAAAACAAAAAAGGAAAGCTTAATTTTCAAACATCAAAGTCAAAGGATAGCACCTTGTTAAAGGTGTCAACTTGCACGTTCTTTTCACAAAGCACATAGTGGAATGACAATTATAAAGAAAGATTTTTTCATTATAAAATTTTTTTCTCATTCATTATAGCAATTCATCATAACTATAGTTAGTTTCTTTCATTTATCCTCCAATGTTGATGCAGAGAAAGAAAAGAAAAATGAACGGAAAAGCCATGAAGAAAGGAAGAAAGTTTTTCATTTCCGCAGGACAATTCTTCTTTTTGTTTTTTTAATTTCATTTCATGTTGCAAATTATGGAAACAATGAAATGCTTAATTGCAAAAAAAAGAAACAATTGTATTTCCTGCACAATTTTCTCTTTTTCAGCAAGTTTTTCAAACACACGGTTAGTGAATGACGGCTATCTGCCCTCGAGGTAATAGACTATAAAGTGAAGTATTGTGTGTATGTGTGCAGAATGTAGACATTGTGTGCACTTTGATACAGGAGAGAAAAAAAGCTTAAAATGTCAACAACAAAAGGAAGGTAATTCCAAAAGGGCCTGCCTTTTTCTGCTCTCTTTGTTTTCCTCATAGTTAATTTTACAGCCCGAGAGAGTGAAAGAGAGAAAAAAAGAGTAATATTGTAATCATGGCAGGCAATAGAATGAGATGTGTGAGTGTGTGCAAAGGGTTCAGATATTATCTGAATGATTTGCAATAGGGATATGGGGCAGAGGTAGTGTTTGAAATCACTATTTAATAGAGATCCTTTTAAAATCATATTAGGGGTTTCTTCCATCTCATCACCATCGTACATATGTTCACACCTTGCTGAATAAATTTTATGTGAATGAAGCAAGATATTTACAATAGATAGAAATAAAGAGAGAGAACTCGTAATGATGGCGAAACTTAAAATTACGAACAGTCTATCAATAGCATTAACTAGATTGGTTCATCAATTTTGCAAAGCAAGTGTTTTTTGTGTAGATTGAATGAATTCAATACAAACATGTTGATATAGTGTAAATATTTATTGCCACATTTTTCTCATCACATCATAAATATTTAATTTTATTAAAAGCCAACACGAGATTCTTTCTTATTGCATTATAGATTAATTATAATTTTACTTATTAATTAATTATCCATTTATCTCTGCATTTTTTGCAAAATTAAAATCCAAAAAGAGAATTCATTTATTACAATAAATAGCAGTAATTTCAATCAATAGTTCACAATTCAATGAAAATTCGGAATCTTTTAAAAGAATGTATAATAAATTACATGTATTTATATTTGTGTAGACATAAAGCTCACATTGAATAATTTATGGCGATTATCTCTGATTGCTTTAATGTAAAGAGTACGAGAAAGAAATGAAATTGTTTGTACACACATTCAGCATTTTATGTGCGTCATTTCATTGTGGACATTTGCTATTTTTTGCCATCTCTTTGTCTCACTCCTCTCCAGAGAGACAGAGTGAAAGAGACCAAGAAGACAATCCAATCTGTGCTAAATGTCTCAGTTTTATGGCCTATATGTTGACATACACAGATTCTCAGGCTTTTATGTGTGTGAACACTTTTGCTGCTACTGCTGCTGACATACAGATTGTTTATTGCCTCGAATCCGAGTATGATAGTAAATAAATTAGTTCGCCAGATGAGCGAACGAGCAAGCGAGAAATGCAAAATAGATAGCGAAGAGATGGCAAAAAAGTAATTAATTTATTTTACTTCTTTCCGTCACGTAAACTACATTTCACTTCATTTGTCGTCACACGAACGACGTCAGACATACAAATGTCAGATTGCTAGACATAGAAAACTTTATATAAACATTATACATTTTTCCATCATTCAATCGTAATTGAATTTGAATCATGAGCTATTTTTGTCAATGAGACACTTTTGGGTACTATGAAAAGTTAATTTCCACAATAGTTAAAATTTTACAACGCAATAAATTTATTTTATTATGCCTTTTTTGATGGAAAAGAAGAAGCAAAATAATTCATGCGAAAAATGTATAAAAAGGTTTGAACTAATTAAAACGCTTTGATTAACTCTTTGCTCACTTCGTTTTTCTTTTTCTCGCTAGCATAAATTTTTTAATTAAATCACATAATAATAATGATGCAAGAATGAACATGATAAAAGAAAAGTTTAACTTTTTTCATCATAATATAAAAAGTTTGTTTTTATTTCAACCAAAAAAGAATGAGTGAGTGAGTGAAAGCACAACTAAAACTTTCATTTAAACACAAACTTTATATTCGATATAATAATGAAGACCAAAGTGAATAAAAACAATTTTAATGCTCTTCGAAGTTTTTTATGTTCATAATAAATTATGTTAAAAATAAATTTAAAAACAAAACCATGTGGAATTGGTTGTATATTTGTAGCTTAAAGCTATAAAAAGAGAAAGAGAAAAATATTTTAAAATCTAAATTTCATTGCCATCAAGTTAAATTTTTCTATTTTCCCTATGGATTCTTTTGAGCTATCTACTAAATTTTCAAAATGCAATAAAGTATTTATTTATTTCGACATTGAGGATTTGAGATAAGAAAATAATGTATGTATGTATATATTTTTTTCCTCTATTTCATGCAGCGAACAACGAACAAGATAGATAGAGACTATTATCTATAGTCAATATTATGCATGCAAGCTCAATTTTTTTTTGCATTTCAACATAAAGAACGCCGTTGTGTGGTAATGCAAAATTATGCAGATCCAGATTCTTGCATTTCAATATGCCATTAAGTGCTTAACTTGCAACTAGCTGAGCACAAGTTTCGATTAGACAAATTAAATTTCTCTCTGCTCTCACTCGTAGTTAAGAAGATTAAATTGAAATGAGAAAGGTCAAATATAATTTCTCAAGGATTATTTTAATCTACTTTATTTGTTGTACATAGCTAGTGTACTTAAAGAGCTTTCTCAAATTTTTGCTATTTTAGAAAATTTAAGCTCAAAAAAGATTCTTCTTTTAGTCGATAATCAGACAGACAATCATTAAAAGTCTTTTCGTTACTCGAATAAGCCGAATGAGACAAATTATGAGAAAATAAATTCCCTAAAGTCGTTATAAATAACTCAATTAAATTAAGTAACAGTCATTAAATAACAAAATAAACTTCATCCATTCTTTCACGAATTAATAAAAGGTGCACAATAATCTGTTGTGTGTGTGCGCATATTAGCTTAAGGTCGTTCCTTGAAAGTCAAAGCACGATTCATTTTATGAGCTTCACAAAAGCTATAACGATAAAATGCTTCTTTATTTCACATCACTTTCTCGCTCTCGTTTCAGTTTTTCCCGTGGGACTACTTATGATCGATATATGCTCATTTTATTACACACAAAATATCATGTCTCTCACAGAGCACATGCATGTGTATCAGACAAACGATATTGAATCAAAATATTATCGCAAAAATAATAAATATTTTATGCGCATGCAGGAAAAAGTTACGTATAAATATTTATTAAAACCATTTTTCCGCTCATTCATTTATTATTATCATTATTGTTGTTGCTGCTAAATTTATCGTACATAAGTATGATGACGTTCATAATTTTTCTTCTACTCATTCTCTCTCTATTTCTTTCTTCTTCACTTCAATATCGATGATAAATTTTTTTTATTTGGAATTTTTACTAGAGAAAATTTATATTGGAATGACATTGAATAATTTTTATTAATCACTTATAATGGCAGCAAGCACTTAAATTATAGATAGAAATTAAAGAAATAGTTTCAATTGTTTTATTGCGAAAATTTTCTCGCTCTTTTTCTTTGCCATTCATTTCAATTGCTTTTTTTTGTAGACTTTAATGGCTTTAATATAATTTGATACTTTGCTACTCTGGTTATAAAGCTAGCGTGGCAATAATAAAACTTTTCCAATTTACTATAAGTATCTTTATACTCGTATACAATTTTCGCACAAGAAAAGAATGCTCCGTGAGTTAGTGACTTTGATATGAACGCATTTCAGCAACAACAATATTTAAGGTTGTATAGTCATAAATTCTTTTAATTGCGAAACATTTCTCATCGCTTTCAGTCAAAATGCCATGACACATTCATAAAACATTGCATGGTATTCAAGCTCAGATATGCTTTTACGCATTCACTGCCTCTCTGTTTCATTCACTCAAAGGAATTGTTGAGCCTTTCAGTATACTTAAATTACATTTAAATTAGCATTTTGTGAACTCAAGTGCGAGTTGGCACATTTTTTATGAAATAAATTACCTCTAAAATTAAACTTCACACATTCATTCCTTTTTTCTTCCTTTATTCAAGAACGAATAAAGAAAGTAAACAGCAAAAGTTCATTTTAATTACGATCAATAAAAGCAAGTGAATAATACTTTTTTTCTTTTGCTCTGCACACACTCGTATTTAATAAAATTAGCAAATGCGTCACGTTAGCACGTGAGAAGCTTAAATGTTCTAATCAATGCTCATGCTCTCAATTTTATTTCACATCTGAATTTTCAATTGATTTTTCTCTTTTGTTTGCTGATGGCTGTGAAGTGTGAGATATATGTCTTGCTATTCGATTTAATGTCTATTCTTAATAACAGCATGAAGCAAGCAGAGAAATCTAAAAGGTCGTACGTGAAATGTCGTTTTATTGTGCTTAACTCTTTCTTTCCTTTATTTCATTCACTTTACCTTAATCGGATTATTTTTCTTGCAAGCTTTTGCCGCTCATTTTTCAGTATGGAACTCGCTTCTTTCAACCCTACTCCTTTTCTTTCTTTTTTTTCTTATTGTTTTCATGATAAGGACTAATTTGTAAGCTTTCTCCCATTCCACAGTATTAAATGAAACAATCAAAAGGCGAAATGACAAAAAATTGTGTTGTAAATGACTCTCATCAATATCGCGCAGTAGATGTCACATAGAAATTGATGATAAATCGTATTTATTGAGACGATGAAGGTCAGATGAATTGGGATATGCTAATCAATCTTTCATCAGTTATATACAAATCCCTATCACCATATGTGAGCTCATGTTCATTACTCGAAGGATTATAAAATCGAATAATATAATCTAAAATTCACTGACATTGAAACATCGTTTTTCATTGTGCCATTTGATAACTTTGGTATGGAATTTGCATGAATTTTTAAGTTAACAATAACTAATAAAATATTTGATTATGTTGAAATTGAAATTTGATATTTTATTCATTCTCACCGGTCAAATGAAGAAACAAATTGAATTGAATCGGATGTCACATGAAGTCAAGTCGTAATCTTTTTAAGCATTCACACACACATACACATGTCATACAAAGTCATACATTATTTAATGTCTCATTCAACTTTTTTTCGCCTCAATTGAAAAATTGATTGCTTCACAACACTTCTCAGCATATTACATTTTTGGTTTTGTGCGAACAGAATTTTTATGTTACTCTTTCGTTCATGGTTTGTCCTTTTTCACTTGCCTTGTCACTTTTCATAAATATTTCATTTATTTTACTCATGTTGATGGTCGTAAGATGAACTTGTATTTTTATCTTACTCTACCTCTCAATACACAGCACATAAATTTTAATTTCTTGGGATTGTAAACAGTTAACTTAAAGCCAGTTTGTTTTTTAAAATCCATGAGAAATAAATAAATCTATCATCAAATAATTAAAGCTGTCGATCTAACAAGTAAAAAGACTTTCATTCAAACTCTATAAATCAATTTAAATCAGGCTATCAATGAAACATATTTGAAACCATCTCAAAAAATAACATAAAATGTTAAGCACAAAAGTATATTTAAAAAAGCCTTCGCATCTTTCAACTTTTTCCTATTCTCTCTGCTTCTCCTTCCACATATATATGTTTTCAATTTCGAAGCACACTTGACATGATGGACAAAAGCTGGCTTGTGCAAAAATTGTGGTGACAAGATAAAATATGACACAAAAAAGAAAAAAGCGAGAAAAACTCGACCATGTTCTGTAGAATGGAGTAGACCGAGTGAACGAGAAAGAGAAATGTGAATGTGAAAGGGAATAAAGGTGCTGAATAGAATTTGTATGGGATCATGTTGATAACAAGGAAATAAAGAAGTAATTGAAAAGAATTTGGATAAATGATTTTTTTCTATCTTTTTTGTTGATGGTGCTACGATTTATAAATCATAGAAAAAATTTAAATATTTCGATGTTAAAAAAGTATTAAGGCAAAAATTAATACAAAATGTTAAAATTTAAATGTAAAGTTTTAAAATTTAAACATTTTATGTTTTTTTGGTGTTAAATTTAGTATTTTAGTGTTAAAATTTTATCACCATAGTTTAAAATTTGAATTTTAAAAAAACTGACAAAAAAACAAAAATTTAATGCAAAGTTCTAACATTTTAAGACAAAGTATTAAAATTTTTATTATTTTGGAAGTAAATTTTCAAACATTCGAATGTTAAACTATATTTTGGCTTTGGTTGTAAAATGCAAAAAGCCTCAAAAAGTTTTGTTTAATTTAAAAAGTGCTAATAAATGAGAATACCAATGATAAAACTAAACAGAAGTGATGAATAAGTGATGTTTAAGTAAAAGAAAATGAAGTGTGAGTAGAAAAGCAAAGTTTAGAAGCAAGAAATGAGCTGATAAAATTTAATGATAAGACTTTTTGAAAAATGTGTTTCTA
>JACWBX010001025.1:0-45192 GCA_014622435.1 Polypedilum pembai
ATTCTATTTACGTGAAAATAACGATTAAATGAAATTTGAAATTAAAAAAAGCGGCGAACGAAAATAATCTTAGCAATCGGGAAAAATTTTCTGATCGCAGCGTCCTCAGTGGCAAGTTTTGGAACTAAACTCCATATTGAAATTTTTATTTCGTAATATCTCGAATAATGGAATCAGTGACAGCTTTTTAACAAAGCGTCGCCGCAATAACTTTTCAGCACAAATTGAAAGCAAAAAACCGCAAGTCTCTAGTTATTGTAGTTTTCGAGATCTCGCGCCTCACCGAACAGCCAGCCGAACAAAGTGAATATATAAGCTGCATTTTCTATACAAAAATGCGCTAAAAATTAAATTTTAAATCTAAGAATAACTTTTAAAGAAAATTATCATACTTCATTAATGTAATAAAATTTTAAACTGGAAATGATGCTTACTTAGATATCATTCGCTTGTACACTCACTTACAGTGACTCGAGACTTAAATGACATTTTCGTACACACAGTCATGAGTATAAGTATCTTTACACATGTGCATATTAAATATAATGATGAACAGCAATGTATGAAAAAGTAAGAACTATATACTTACATCGACTTGAAGAAGAACAATTCGCAAGAACTGAAATTTTTTGAAAAACGAATAAATTGGAAAGAGAGAAAGAGATATGGAGAATTTGGTTTATTTATTTATTTATATTCATATTATATTTTACATAAAAGCTTTTCATTATTTTTCATTTACAGTTTATATTTTTCTCTCTTCTCGTCATTTTAAATTTAGATGTTAAAGATTTTAATCTTTTACAAATATACTCAAAAAAAATATGACTTTTTTTCGGATAAGATCATATCTATTGAGGATGATGTTTTTGTTGGATGATGGGGGTGATGATCAATGATACTTTTTTTCTAATTAGGGGGAGTTTACCTTCATCATTATATTTATCATTATCATTATTATTAATTTTTATTGAGGTGATTTTTCTCACGGGTCAAATCATATGCCAAAACGAAATAAATATTTTCTTTCTCCTTTTCGTCAGTATATCTATTAATGTGTGTATATGGATATTTTAAAAATAACTCATTTCACCTCAATACGCTTTCCTTTTTTCTATCTTATTTAAATCATAGTCTGTCTAATATTATAATGATAATTTTATGTGTAATGATGCAATGAAATAATATTTAATTAGGTAATCAAAAACCTCATAAACAGTCATTCTAATTTTATTTTATTTTCTCTTATATCTCTTCTTTGATGAAAATGAAATTTTTTAAACGGTATTGCTTCTTTATTTAATAGTATATGTTTTTTTTTTCTTCTTTCAAACTCTTTTGAATCAAGTCAGAGACATAGAATGAAAATCATTCTTAATTTTATCACACCAACATTTCTTCTAAAATTTCTTTTGCTAGAAACAGTAAAAGTTTATTTTTATTTATGAATTGTAATACCAAGTATGTAATTAGTTATTAGCAATTTTTGTATCTAGTGGTTGATTTTGGAACTAAATAGTCAAGATTGATTTGAATACTAAGCCTCTGCCTTGTTTTCTTCTCATTTAATTTAATATTTTTAATATATCTTAGAAAAATGCAGTCGAGTGCAACAAACGACGATCCTCGATTCTATTACACCACACATTCTACGCTGGGAAGGAAAACTTTTTTTCTTCTTCTTTCATTTCATTAATTTTATTTGACTTATTTACTTTTATCGAGGAAAAAAGTAGAAAAGAAATGAGAAGAGACAAAAGGGAATAGTAAAAGGGAGAAAGAAGCATGTGCATATGTAGATGATGAAACGATTCAGGTGCAAGTAAGAAAAAAGGTGTTTCTAAGTAGTTAAAATATATATCATTGTATCATCGGCAATTTTATTATTTTCGCTAAAATACTAGACTCTTGAATTAATACACTAACTAAAAAGATTTATTGAAATTTTAGGGTGCATATGATCGATTTGCACTTTTACTAAAAGTGTTATAATTTGTTGGTATATTGGTGTTATGGGAAGAAAGGAAGAGGAGGAGGAGAAAGAAAAGAAGAAAATGGGAAAAGATGGGACCTAAACTTAAACGAAATGAAAGCTCAGATAAATTACACTATATTTGAAACGACGACATTAACACACTCTTGTTGTTTTCTCTCAATAAACATTAAAAATTAAAAGATAAGGAGGTGTGTGAATTAGTAGTAGTTCACAAATAATTCTTCTATTTCCATATTTTCCTCCTCTTTTCTTTTTTATGAAAAAAAATTGTGTACATTTTCTATGGGGTATGTATGTATGTATGCATGAATTTTTCATTTTTTTCTTAATGATCTATTTTTACTCCAAAAAAACTTTTTTTTTCTTTGAGGATATAAAAACAAACCTATATTTATATATGCTGTTTCCACCTATATGACTTTAATTTATTTTTTTATTATATAAAAAATTCACACTTTTTCCAAAGTGAAGACTTTGCGGCAAGATCTGCTTGGATAACTTAATAATTTAATTTAATTGTACTAGAGCTAACTCTTTCAATATTTATTTTTATTTATTAATTTTTTTTTAATTTTTTGCAAACACCGTCATCAGATTTTTTATCAAGCTCGATTTTAATAATTAATTTTTTTATGATTTTTAAAAAACGATGATGAACAATTTAATTTTTTTAGAAACTTATACAAGCAGGTTGTGCTCAAGATGACTTCACTTTGTTTCAATTTTATTTTCTTCGGAGAAATAATTTTTTACTTTTTGATTTAATTCACGGAAACGAGCGACATTATTTTAAAAACTTTTCAATATTATATCTTGTTTTAGTTTTTTTTTAATAATTCAAAAAGCAGTAACGATTATGACAGCAATCTTTTTTATTTCTTCAGGGAGTTTTTTTCTGCATGTTAATTACGACAAAAGAGAGGACGATTTTTTACCATTACACATCTTTTTATTTTTTTATCATTTTTCATTCTTTTGTGTGACATGATATTCAGAGCCGGCACTTCACACAGACGCAGCTGCCTTTGGCATAAATAAATAATAGAGACTTAGAATATACTATGTAATGCCTTAGTTTTTAGTATGGCAAGAAAGTTACTCTTCTTCTTCATCTTTTTTCAACCCGTCCTCATCCTTTTTTTTATTAACGAAACCTCTCAGTGAAATTTAATTTTTGTTTTGTTAAGTTTTTAAAGCTTTTTTACTTATCATCATCATTGGAAGCACCGACCCTGCTCGAACATTTTTATTTTGTTAATTTAAACTTTTTGTCAAAAAGGATTACTTTTTTTATTTATTTCTTCTTTTACTCTACGAGCAAATTTACTAATAATGAATCGGGGGACTGACTGACTTTGTTTCTTCTTTATCATCTTCATGATCATAATAAATACATAATTTTAAAATATTGATTTCAAACATTAAAATAGACTTTTTTTGTATACTACATCTATCATAGATTATTTTTTAACTCTTTTTTTGCTCAATATAGATTTTTCTCATCATCATCATCATCTTGTTTTTTTTCTCGAATTAAATATTTCTGACTTAAACGAAAATGTGTATGAGTGTTGTGTTTGTTTTGTGTGTGTATATGTATACGTGTAAGTGTATATTTTTTTTGATTCAAAAAAAAAGTTTTATAGTAATGTGTATATTAAATTTCTTACTCTGTTTTCCTCTTATTAGTTATCATTTTTATCGTCATCTTCGTTCTTGTGACTGTTTGTTCGGCAAAAACTGATAATATGTAATGTTGTTATTTATTTACCTGCCCGCTTTCATGACTATAACTGAAAAAATGTTCTCGTTCCAGCTCGTTCGCGATCAATTTAAAATTCTGCAAATTCTTTCGCACACTTTTCCGTGCTAGAAATTCGAAGTGCTTCCTCCTCGTAATCATCGAAATTACTTGTATCACCCGGTCCCTTGCAGCGAGGAATAAATGGAGCTTCGATCTTCTTCTGGAAAATGGCAATCCAATCTGTTGATGCGAACCACTTGTGATTCTTTATATCATTAACGCCAGCCTTCAAGTTGCCGTAGCGCTTTGTAAGATCTACTTGAAGCAAATATTTGAGTAAATCCTTCAAGTCTGAGCCGAAATGCGATGGAAATCTAACTTTTCCCGACACAATTTTTTCATAAATTTGAATAGGTTGGTCTGCGAAGAATGGTGGATATCCTGCTGCCATTTCATAAACAAGAACACCGAGAGCCCACCAGTCTACAGCTTTGTTATAGCCCTTGCTAAGAATTATTTCTCTACACATATATATAAACATCACATCATATTCATATTGTGTGAGAGACAAACGATAAAAAAGAAGAAAAAGAAGAATATTAAGTATGAAAGTAAGTAGTGAGTAAAAAAAAACAACACATAATTGATAAATGTCTATGGCAAGCAAATAAATTGAATAAGCGCAATATTAAACAAGCTTGTGAAAAAAAATAGAGTGAATGAGATAATAGAGTGAATGATGTTGATTATGATAGAGAAATAGAATAACTTACGGTGCCAAATATTCGGGAGTTCCACAAAGTGTCCATGTACGACCTTTGACTCTCTTGGCAAATCCAAAATCAGTTACTTTCAAGTAACCTTGCGAATCGATTAATAAATTTTCTGGCTTCAAATCTCTGTATATTAAATCTAAATAGTGTAGATATTCAAATGCAAGAACAATTTGGGCAGCGTAAAATCGAGAGTGTGGCTCCGAGAAGCGTCCGACTTTGCGTAAATGTGAAAACATTTCTCCTCCTGGAACGTACTCCAGTACCATATATAAATTAGAATTATCTTTGAAGTGATACTTCAAGCTGACCAAAAATGGAAATGAAATTGCTTGTAAAATCCTTTTTTCATTCAGTGTATGTTCAACTTGCTTCAGCTTGACCACTTTTTGTTTATCCAATATTTTCATCGCGAAATAATCCTTAGTTGGTTTATGTTGAACTATCATTACGCGACCAAAACTACCCGTACCGAGTGTCTTTATGCGATCAAAATCATCGAGCGAGGCTGTATTAGTGGGATTTCGTTTCCACTTGTCTTCAAAATCTTCTTTCGCCTGCTCCAGGAATTCTTTAACCGATGTCTCGGCATCAACTTTTCGATTAGCTGATGTTGCGTTATTTCCCATTTTTAATGTTACTGTTGCTGCTGCTGGTGTTGTTGTTGTTGTATTTGATAATAATGTAGATGACAAACGAAATGATAATAAATTTTTTGATGATGAACTAGTATTATGTGGTGGTAGTGATGATATTGGTGGTGTTGCAGAAGGAGAGAAGGTTTTTTCAGAGGATGTCAATAAATTTAAAACAGAATTATTGTTACTGCTACAATCCTTCTTTGAGTCCAGCCTGTATCACACTCAAAGTCACACTCACTTAAGAACGTTGTACTTTCTTCTATTATTTTTTTCCCTCTCTCTCTCACTCGCACACACAATCAATATTTTAAATAAAATTTTTTAATGTGGATATTTTTACGAAAATAAATTTTTTTCAATATTTCACTCTTTTCCTTCTCTCGTACGATGCTTTTCGGTCTCTTCAAACTCTTTTAATCGCGTGTATCACCCGCACAAAAATCTATTAAACACAATTTGGGCCCATTTTTAATGATTATAAATCTAAAATTAAACTTTTCTTTAATTTTCTTCTTTTGAAAGAATTTTTTTTTTTACTTTTTTAAGATGGTTGGCAGCTCAAAAAAATTAGAGTTACCCGATGTATAGAAAAACTCGATAGTACCACTGTCATTTATTCGGTTACAGGTGAAATGGTGAATTTTATAATATTCAATATTTAATTCATTTTACAATTTAATTGAACTTTAATTAGCTTCTAATATCTATCATGTCATTAATTTAAAACATTTTAATTCATAATTTTGTTAATACTTAAAATATTGAATGATTTTTAATAAAAATTGTCCTACATGATAAAGTGGTGAAATAAAATTCGATTTTCGAATAAAATAATTATTATTAGATAACACATTTATAAAATTAATTCTTAATTTTTAAAGACTTTTTTCTTATTCATAATTTAAATTTATTCAATAATTTAAAACATTAATTTTTGTCATCGATATGCAAGTGATAATTAGAAAGCAAATATATATTTTTTTTCGTAACCGTTTCGAAAATAAAATTTAAAAATTTACAACAAAATATTTTTGTGCTGCGCACCCCTGTTATTGTTATTAAAACTTATTTAAAGAATAAATTGAGAAAGAATGAGTTTAAGACCACAAAAAATAGAATTTGATGTAGTTTGGGGTTGTCTACGTAAAACTGTGGATAAAGTTCTCAAACTAAATCGTGTTGAACGTGATGATTGGAATTCAAGTTTTACGTGAGTTTTCATTTTTCACTTTTCTTTATTTCTTGATGATGATTTTCATTTTTTCTTCCTTCTAAATTACGTTATAATTGCAACTACTATTATTTCTGCTCTCCAGTGATGTTTATTCAATATGTGTGGCATTTCCTGAACCTCTGGCTGATCGTCTTTATACAGAAACAAAATTATTTCTTGAGAATCATGTCAAGTCACAATTGGAAGAATTTAATAGTTATAGAACGGAAACGAATGATGGTGAAGGAAGTCAAATGATGTTACACAAATATTACACTGCATGGAAAAATTACAGTCAAGGACTTGAGTATCTCAATTACTTATATCAGTGAGTTCATTGTCTCTTTTTCGCATCGGTGTGTATATATGAAAAAGACTGTTTTTTTTTGACTATTTTTAGATATTTAAATCAGCAGCACATAAAGAAACAAAAGGTATCAGAGGCTGAAATTTTGTATGGAAATGGTACTACGCCACTCGCAATTTCACAAGAACAAATGGAAATTGGAGAACTTGGTCTTGACATTTGGCGATTATTTATGATACAAAATCTAGGTGACATTTTAGTAAAGCAAATCCTTCAAGGAATTGAACGCGATCGACTTGAAAATAGTTTAACATCGAAAGACATTGAAACAATACATGGCGTCATTAATAGCTTTGTTTCTGTTCAAGATTACAAAAAGAAGGGAAGCCTTCATTTATACGAAACTCTTTTCGAAGAGAAATTACTAGAAGCAAGTGGTTCATATTTTACGTCGCAAGCATCAAAACTTTTACAATCCAGCTCAGTTAGTCAATATATGCAAGAGGTCATAAGAGTTTTAGAAGAGGAGAACGTTAGAGCTCACAAATTTGTGCACATGAACTCTATTAGAAAGCTCAAGAAAGAATGCGAAGATCGAATGATTAGTGATCATAAAGCTTTTCTTTATTCAGAATGTAAAGAGATGGTTAGTAACGATAAAAGAGATGATTTGAGAAATTTATATATACTTCTGAAACCATTGCAAGATGGTCTTAAAGAACTCATTCAAATATTACTCGAACAAATTAAGAACGAAGGTGCTGAATCAATAATGAACTTAAAAGGAGAAAATGTAAGTTGTTTTTTTCTCAATTGATTGCAAAATTAAATTATTATATCTTATCATTTTAGATTCATATTCAATTTGTTGAAAATATGCTTCAAGTGCACCAGAAATATGAAAATCTTATTGCAGAGACATTCAAAAATGATCCTCTTTTCTTAAGCGCTCTCGATAAAGCTTGTGCAAGTGTCATCAATTCAAAATTGAGTGATGGAAAAACAACATGTAGAAGTGCTGAACTCGTAAGTTTTGAGAAATACTACTCATAATGTACACTATTTTAGTAAATATTTATTTTAGGTGGCAAAATATTGTGACAACTTATTGAAAAAATCTAAATCAACCGAATGTGAAATTGAATCAAAATTAGCCAAGAGTATCACTATATTCAAATATATTGAAGATAAAGATGTTTATCAAAAATTCTACAGTAGAATGTTAGCTAAAAGGTATAAACTTCAACTTTTATATTTTCAATAATATTTTTAATAAGGAATCTTCTTTAGACTCATACATGATCAATCGATTAATATGGAATTGGAAGAAGTAATGATTAATAAACTCAAACAGGCTTGTGGATATGAGTTTACTAATAAATTACATCGAATGTATACGGATATTGGAATAAGTGTTGACTTGAATAATAAGTTTAATCAACATCTCAAAAATCTTAACGACGAACTGAGCATTAATTTGTCAATCAAAGTACTGCAAGCTGGTGCTTGGCCTTTGGGACCGCAAACCAACATATCATTTGCTGTTCCACAGGAATTTGAACAACCAATAAGAAAATTTGAATCTTTCTACAACTCCAGTTTTAGTGGCAGAAAGCTAACATGGCTGCATCATTTATGTGCTGGGGAACTGAAAGTTTCACTGGCTAAGAAATCCTATCTCATAACAATGCAAACCTATCAAATGGCTATGCTCTTACTTTTCGAAAATTGTGATTCAATGACATGCAAAGAAGTAAGAGAAATGCTACAACTTAGTCACGATAATTTTCAAAAGCATCTACAATCACTTATCGATTCTAAAATTCTTAATCTTGACACTGAGGTACATAATTTATAGTGGTTAATTTATTTATGCGAAAGAATAATATTTTTGTTTTTATAGAAAATTGAAGATACATCAACAATATCAGTCAACTTAGAGTTTTCAAATAAACGCACAAAATTTAAAATCACCGCTTCTCTACAAAAGGAATCACCACAACAAGAAGTAAGTCTTCTAAATTAGATTGATAAAGTAAAAATTTAATGGAAAATTTTCGTTTAGGTGGAACAAACAATTACGCAAGTAGACGAAGATCGTAAACTATATTTACAAGCAGCAATAGTAAGAATCATGAAGTCACGTAAAGTCCTTAAACACAATGCACTGATTCAAGAGGTAATCTATTAAGAAATTATTAAATATTTTGAAAAACATAAAATATTTTTATTTTAGATTCTTTCACAATCGAAAGTCTGTTTTGCGCCCAGCATACCAATGATTAAAAAGTGCATCGAGTCCTTAATAGATAAACAATATATTGAACGTACTGCAAACTCAAGTGATGAATATAGTTATGTTGCTTAAAATGAAAATTATATTAAGATTCACTCATTTCTTATATCATATTTTAAATGCTTTATATTATTGATTTTCAATTTGTTAATTTCATGATGATTAATTTTAGTTTTTTAAAAGATGAATTTTTTCTCTGGATGCAGTTGTTTGATGAATAAATTATTCATATTGTAACACTGAAAATTATATTGAGTTTCATTATCACTAATATAATGATTATGCACACTCAACATTTCATTGATTCTCAGATCTGAAAGCTTTTGGCTTGTAAATAACATAGATAGCCTAAATTTAGTATTATGAGTTTCGTTGTTGTTTACAATTTCTTATCCAGAGTAAGTGAGTATATTTTCTGAAAATTGATGAAGACATTAAAAAACAAATTATTTTTAGTTTTGAAAAACATTTATTATAGTAGGTGCATCGCTTTTCTATCATATTACGCGTTATTTAAAGATAGACATATATGTGTATCATATAATGATTATGGTCCATTACATATAAATTGATAAGCATTATAAAACAATTATAATAAATTTGTGGTTGCATTCTCTTTCTCAAAAGCGCATCACTTTACTCCAGTTCAAAATTTCTCTCATCTTTTTATTGTCTCAATAGTTGAGTGCATTTACATAAATACGGAAGGATTAATGAAACTTATCAAATCGCTCTCCGACATGGTTGTTAGATTGAAATCAGGAGTTGGAGAGAAAGGCTGCGTTAGCGTTCTTGTTGGATTACTAGGAGCAGCCGTAACATTTATAATGTTAGTTTGGACAACATTTGATGTTTGTCTATAAAAAAGAAATCAAAAATTAATATTTGATAACTTGCAATAAATTTTTGTTAAAAAGAAATTACCCAATAGTATCATCTTTATTGATCATTGTGACCGGTGTAAGCAATTCTTGAGCAATAATTTCCTGCAATTGCTGTTGTTGAGAATCAGATATTTGTTGCTGAGTTTGCTGTGCCTGTTCTGTGGAAACTGCCTGTACCATGTCAGTGACAAGTGATGAAGAAATGAAGTTAGTGATGGTAGATTGAGTTTCTGTGGGATTTTCTGAAAGCAACTGTTCTGTGACAGTGGCAATCATTTGTTTTACGACAGCTTGTGTCTCTGCAGTCGCATCAGATACTGCATTAGAAATCAATGATGTATTCTCAGCAACTGAATTGGTTGTTTCTATGGTAGTGTCGAGAGCAGCTATGGGTAAAATATTAACTGCATCAATTTGCAGCATGTTTTGTTCACACAACATTGGAGTTTGTGTGGTGATGGCACACAAATTAGGTGCTGTAACTGCTGTAAGATCCGACTTAATATTTGATGCACTCACTACACCAACAGAATTAGCGACTGCGCTTGTCGTAGTCGGGTTTGAATTTAATGAATTTAATTCATGCATATGCTGAGTTATGATATCAGTAGTTGGAGGTGCAATAGGTGGTTCCGCTTCAACTTGAGCACAAATCATGTTGAGGAAGTTTTCAACTTGCTGCTGCTGTTGAACTATGAGGTCCGATTGTTGTTGAACTGAAGGTGGTGGAGCAATAGGCGGTAGCATAGCGGCAGAAACAGTTGTTGCATTTGCAACGGTTTGTATTTCTGTATTCTGTTCACTCTTAATGTTCTGCAACTCAAGAGCATTACTTGTATTAACCAACTCATTGAGGATGACTTGCTCAACTTCAGTTGGCCCAATTAAGGCAGTTGAGTTCTGTTGAACATAGCATTGACCATTTGCAACAGCAGAAAGTAGTGTATTGTCGTTGTATAAAATTTCTTTGACTGAGGAAGGAGTCTGCTGAAGGCTACTGTTGACAGTAGTTGTTGAGGTAGTATTTGTATCTTGTAAAACACTGTTGCATGGTTGATCGATATATTCAATCTCTGTTTTCAATGTTATTTTCGAGTCATTGGATGAATCTGAAATTTTATTTGTGAAAGATGATGCTCGTGATCGTGGTAGACTGGTTAGTAATGGAGGAGCCATTGTATTTTCAGGTGAAGTTGCTGTTGCAGTTCCATCACTCCAGTTTAGCGACAATACACTTTGCAATTGCGCTGCTGGAGTTGTATTTACGTCTTGAGAATTTTTAGTGTTTGTAAAAACAATGTTGCTCAAATCAATGGTTGTTGGCGAGTGTGTAATTGGTTGATACTTTTTGAGCGGCATGTAAATAAAACTGTGTGGCTCACTTTTCTTGTTGCTCGACGTGACGTATATTTGAACTTGAAGAGGCTCTGTCAACGCCTCTGCATTTGGTAATGCTGGAACTGTGCAAATTAAATGCGTTTGTTGTAAATATTCTTTATCAGGTTGAATTACTTCTTCCCAAATCTTTTTCGACGGTTTTATTTCGTCATATTGAACGAAAGTTACTTTTGTGTCCTTTAGAAAATTTTTGCCAATGATAAAGAGTTCCTTTCCTCCAAGGGCATTGCAAGTATTCAAAGATTTCTTGCAAATTTCAGGAACGCCTGGTGGTTGAGTGCAAGTTATTGTGTTGCTGCATATTTGCAAAATTTCGGGGAAATCTGTATCTTCGTTGATTTTCGTGCGGAAAATCATTCGACATTTGGTCGATTTTTTCTTATTTCTAGTAACAGCTGATGCTGCCAATGTATTATTCTTTCCCAAACGATGTTCAACATCTACATTTCTTTCCTTCAATATGCCAACACAATCACACACAACTGTCATATCATTCTCCGGTTTTATTTCAATTTCAATAATCATTGTTCCATCAATTTTTACTTCATTGCAAGGAGTCGAGTTCTTACCAGAGACTTTACAAGCCTGATAAAAAATGTGTGGAGACACGCGACCGACATCATTTCCAATGAAAACCTATACAGATAAATTAATATTAATTGCCATAGTAAAATTTTATTTTTAAATTTAATTTTTTACTTGAAGAGTTGCAGGTTTGTTGTAGCCAGTTAATTTTACGACGGGAAAACCATTTCCACTTTTATCTTTCACTGCACCTCTGCTACCCTCAGTTTGATAACGCGCTCTATGTTGCTGCTCTGGCTGTGTAACAATTTGCAATTGAACGCGACCATTGCGAGAAGCTGCAATAAGACTATTGTTTTGAAAAGAGTCAGTTGATGATGAGGACACAAGAGGTGATGCCACTAATAATCCACCCTCAGTATCAGTTGACAATTTTGCATCTTCACTTGAAGTTTCCGGAGATGCAGGCTCAGAAGAAGAGCTCAATGTTAATGGCGATGAATTTGGACTTTGATCCTTTTCAGAAGAATTTGATCCGCTTGAAAGTGACCCATTTCTCACAATCGTTCTAAAAAATATGATGTAAACAACAATAAGTTGTAATAATAATAAAAAGAAAAACTATGGAGTGAGTAATGCGATATTGCGTATTACTCATGCGGACCGAAAAACATGCAATGTGTATAGGAAGAGAATGAACGAGAATAAATTCTTACTTGGATATTTTCGAGTTGCTGTTGTTTTTCTGAATATGTGTCGAAAAGAAGTCATCGCCGCATGTATCTTCACTTTCATTTCTCAAGGTCAGATGATTAGATGAAAGCGACGACGAGATACACTTTGTGACTGAGGGAGGTTTATTTATAATACTTTTAATTTTCTTGCCCACGCCCAACCCTGTCAATTGCTTCTTTCCACCAAGTGCCACGTCATGATGCATTCTTGCGGAGGTTGAGTTGTACGATGGCTGCGTGGTTTCGCCATACCTGTATACGTATGTTAATGACGAAATCCAATGATATTTAGTTTAGTATTGTACCAAAATAAATATTGTATTTTGATAAAAGTTATTTGTTATTTAATTAGAGTCGCACATTCATAGATAAGATGATAAGCAATCAAATCAATGCAAGTATTTTGTGAGTAAAATCTAACAAATACCGCGTGCGTATTTATTTGTCAATGCGTTATCTCGAGTCAGTTAGAGAAAAATCACATGCAAGCATGATGATGTTGATTTGTTTAAAATTCAGTAAATAGTCAAAAAAAATCTACCTTATTGTGTTCAACGAACGTTGATAGTTAGCGCTGCTGCGGTTATAATTAGCATTACTGCTGTTGTTGTTGTTGCCATTGACCAAGGTCAAGATTTGAGCGTTGTTGTTGCAGCTGCTATTGCCTGTTGTTTGATGAAGAATATTCTGAGATTCATGATGATCGAATCCAAGACCACTGTCATTTGAGTTATCGCATAAAGATGACGATGTTGTAGGGGCAAATGGAGCATAAATGTTCTTTTAAATCAAAAAATAAAAATGGTGTCGTGTTTCGTAAAAACAAAAATATTTACCCTGTTTTTTCCCATTGAAATTCGCTTGCCAATCGGGACGCGCTTGCCTGTTGACGACGAGCCAGATGGTTTTGATGCGATTCTTAATGTTTTCCGATGAATTCTTGCTGAAACTGACGAGAGGAGGCATAGGATACATTTATATATTTACATAGCCGCAGATAATTATTTATGTACATAGTTAGACAGAGAAAAGTAAAAAATAAAGAAAGAGTGACGGCATATAGATATGAGTTCTAAATATGCTCTCATCATTATTATTTTCGATGCGTACAAACTTTTTTTTATTAATAATTTGTTTTCATATTAGACACAAACAACATGATTTGGCTTATATAACGCCGCACAAACTAAATCTATACAACTGCCTGACTAATTCTTTTTTCGCATTTTTTTCTTCTTCTTCTTGCCTCTCTATACAAAAAAATAATCTTATTCAAACAAAAAGACTGACGATATATAGTTTTTATTATTCAATATGCTTCTTAAATTATCATGTCTCCATGTGATTAAAGTACACTCATATCATTTATATACTTACATGAACGACTCTTTCCTTTTCCTTTGCCATTATTCATCAGGAATGATGAATTTTTATCGCTACTTGATGTTTTTAATAGCATAATTTATTTTTTTCCAGAACAAATTTCAGGATAAAATGCAAATCAATTTAATTGATAAAACTCGATTATTATAGAAAAGAATTCTTGTTTTAAAATTGATGTTTATCCCTTTTACATGCTATTTTCTTATTAAATCCGCAAAATTATGAAATAACGCAATTTCTTATTTTTCGTCTCTCGCTCAATAAGGGGGTAAATAACTGAATGAATAGAATAAATTTATTAAAACGTAAAAGTAAACAAAAGCATGATAATGCAAATTTTATGTTAATAATTGGTATTTTCGTGTAGTATATTAATGATATTGAAATAAACTTATAAATTTTTATCAAAATTCTTGTTAAATTCATTAAATTTTTAAAATTTAAAAAAAGCTTAATATAACGTTTATGAAATATTTAAAGTTATTATTAATGAATTTTCGAGTTCGAAAAGTTTTAAAAAAAGAAGAAGAAGAAGCAAAAAGAAGTGTGGATTTAAAGAAAATTGTAAATTAGAGTAAATTAAAGTGTTTACAGTGAATTCAATAGCGCAAAGAGTTCATATGGAATTGTAATAAGCCTTTTTAATTGTCTGATATATAGAAGAAGTGACCGAAGGATTGAAAAGAGCTTATGTTTGTTTTTTGAGTTTTTGTGAAGAAAGATATCTGAAAGAAAACAAATTTTGCATACAAATCGAGTGAATTTTTGAGTTGGTGGCTGTTTGAAAACAGTTGAAGGTGAATGACTTGCATTACATGGCTTTGTATTATGATAAATTGAGTTATTTTGCGATGGAAAATATTTTATCAAAGATGGAAGAAAATGAAAAAATGCGTGATTTTGGAGAGTGGGGAAGAGCGGCTAAAGAATAGCGGGGAAAATGTTATGTGAAGGGGAAATAGAGTGCTTTTTGTTTACATTTTATTCTATTCTGTGTGAACTCTGACTTTCTATCTATTCTGATCTGTCTATAATAATGACTGATGGTTGATTGACTGAAAATCTTAATTTGTAAAGATTGAGAAAGAGTGTGCTAACGAAAGATATATAGTGCTTTTATGATCCATCTTTAAAAGATTTTTTTTTATTATAAAATTAACTCATAATCACTATTTTCACAAATCATTTAATAATATTTTAAAAATATTATATTATAGTCATGTCCGCTGAGTTTATTCAGGTTGCAGAGGATTTTAATGATGAGCCAATTGAGTTGCCTCTCGAAGAAGATAACACATTGTTGTTGTCAACATTACAAGCTCAATTTCCAGGAGCAACTGGACTTAAATACAGAAATCCCGAAAATAAAGCAATTAGAGGAATCCGTCTTACTGATTCGAAATTGCATCCACCAGGAAATGGATGGGAAAACTTAGTTTTCTATTGCGTCTTTCCAAAAGGTAGGCTATTGATAAATTAAGGACATCAAAAATTTACACTCAAATTAGAATCTATTTCAGAAAACAAACGCAAAAGTGATGATGTCATGGAAAATGTTTCAAAATCAAAAGTCTCAAAATGCCAATCAAACAAATGCACGGATTTAATTGTTCTCGGACTGGCATGGAAATCAAATGAGCAAGTTTTGCGAGATTACTTTGAAACTTTTGGAGAGGTTTTGATGGTACAAGTGAAGAAAGATGCTAAAGGACAATCTAAAGGGTTTGGCTTTGTACGATTCTCGAATTATGAAACACAGTTGCGAGTTCTTGGACAACGTCATCATATCGATGGTAGATGGTGTGAAGTCAAAGTTCCAAATTCAAAAGAAGGACAAATTCAACAAGTTCCATGCAAAGTTTTTGTTGGAAGATGCACTGAGGATTTGACACAAGATGACTTGAGAGATTATTTCAGTAAATTTGGCGAAGTCACAGATGTCTTCATACCAAAACCCTTCAGAGCTTTTAGCTTTGTCACTTTTTTGGATCCCGAAATTGCTCAAATGTTGTGTGGAGAAGATCACATAATTAAAGGTGTTTCCGTTCATGTTTCGAATGCAGCACCTAAAGCCGATGGAAATCGAAATCAGAACTATGGAAATTCTATGAACAATCGCAATCAAAATTACGGTGGAGGAAGTAGTGGCGGTGGATATAATAATAGTATGTTTTTTGATTGATATAAAATGAAAAATAAAAATTAACCATATGTTTACAGATTCAAATTACAGTCGAGGTAATGATTTTATGGATCGAAATGGTAGTCGTGGAGGAGGAAGCAATATGAATAGTGGAGGCCCAAATGGAAATTTTATGCCAAATAATCCAAATAATGGAAATGCATGGGGTGGTGGCAGTGGAAGTAACAGTCGTTCAAATTTAGATATGCCCAATTTGCAAGCTCTCGGTATCAATCCAAGTGGAAATCCTGGAAATCAAAGCAGTGGAGGCAACAGCAATAGCGGTATGAATAATCCGATGGGTAAGCTTGATTGTTTTCAAGCAATTTTTTCATTTTATTAAAACTTTTTCATTTCATTTTAGGTGTTGGGTTGAACGCTTTAAATTTGCCAATGAATCCTGCTATTGTTGCTGCAGCACTCAATCAATGGGGATTATTAAGTGGAATGCAAAATCAAAATCAAAACGATCAGGTAAAGAATTGTTTTCAATAACTCTATGTTGCACTTTCGATATTTTCCTATTCCGCACACTATTCGACTTTTCTCTTGTTTCACTTTCAATAATTCAATTTTCCGTTTGGCTCTTAGGGTTTTACTAACAATTCGAGTAATAGTTTTATGTCATGGATGAATCAACAAAATAGTAGTGGTGGTTCAGGAAATAATCCTCCAATAAATAATGACAGTCAAGTAATACTCTTTACCCATACATAATTTTGAAATTATAAATTCTCTAATTCTCAATTTTTTTTTTATTTTATATTTATTTTTTAGGGACCAAACAATCAGCCATGGAATCAACGAAATAACAACCAAGCTCCTGACAAGACAAATTTCATGTAATGTGACTGCAAATAACTTTTTTACTCCACACACAGATTTTAAACCTCTTTTTTTTAAGTCCAAGAAAATTTTCTTCAAAAATTTTCTTTTTTACCTATATCACAAAAAATCTTTAAACTTTTTTGACTTTTTTCTAACTATTGTATAATTTTATTATTTAGGTTAAACAAGCGCAAGATGAAGAAGTATGATTGTGACTATGATTATTATATGGGTCCTGATGAATGTGTGAAGAAAGAAAAGTATGAATGGTTGGGCCAGTATAAAAAATAAATCAAGAAATTTGATTATAATGAGTGTATTGTTGCTTTGTGTGATTGTGTTATTCACTTTTATTTTATCTGCTTTTGGTTTTAACAAAAGATAATTAATCTTGAAATGAAATTTTATTATAAGTCGAGTACATATGATGAAATAAAAAAATTTAAAAAAATGCGCATCTCGTGTTATATTTTTTAGTAAAAGTCCTCTTCTATATCTCTTGTTGCTTGCTGATTCTTAATTTGATCTTGATTTTGATACATGTCAGCAACTTGTTTTGCAGATGTAGCATCTTCAACTTTTTTATCATCACGAATGCGAATGAAGCGAGGAAAACGCAAAGAAATTCCTTTTTCAGGATCAACAATACCAATGGCAGCACGATGAATTGGTGATAATGACAAATCTGCACATTTAACTTCCCAAACTTGAACAGCATCAAACCAATCGTCAGGAGTGAGACTAGAATCGGATTGATAATATGAACGAGGTTCTTTTATAATGTGGTCCTTGAAAAACTCGGAATGCTTTTTTAAATCCTCATCACTAAAGCCAGTGCCGATTTTGCATATGCTTTGATATTCTTCATTTTCATGATCATAGCATCCAAGCAAGAATCCACCAAACATTCCAGTTCTTTTGCCTTTTCCTCGATAACCACCGAGGACCACCAAATCGAGAGAGTCGCCAACACCAGATAAATAATCTTTCTTAAGTTTGAGCCAATTTCGTGATCGTTTAGCTATTTCATATGTAGCTTCTTTCTCAAGAGTTTTGACCATTAATCCTTCACAATTACCTTTTACAGCTTCATCGAGAAAGTTTTGTAGTTCATTCATGTCACTTGTGTCTAATTTTGTAGCAAATTTCCACATTCCTTCTGATTCTTGAAAATTTTCATAGAGCAATTCTCTTCTTTTAATAAACGGCTTTTCAACGAGTGATTCACCATTTAAGTAAAGTAAATCAAACATATATACGCAAACTTGAACTTTTATATCAGCCTCGTTTGCGTCTTTCCGTTTTCGTGTAGATAAAATTTGAAAAGGAAGAATTTGTTTTTTCTCTTGATCCCATGCAACAGCTTCACAATCCAGAATGAATGTTTTAACTGTATCTTTTGTTGTGAGATCAATTCTTGAAATAATATCAGGATATTTTGATGTATTGTTTTCTTGATTTCTGCTATAAATACTAATTACTCCTTTTTCGTTCATATGAATTTGAGCACGTTCGCCATCATATTTCCATTCGCTTGTAAATTCAATGCCATCAAATCTTTCTAGAACTTCACTAACACCTTTTGTTGGTTGCGCAAGCATAGGTTTTAGAGGAACACCAGGAGTCATTTTACATTTTTCCGGTAAAGCATCTATACCATCAGCAATCAAAATCGGTATAATTTGATTATAATCAGGACATTGGCAATAAACGGTTTTTATTATGAGAGCATTTTCCTCTATCTTTTGCTTGATTGTTGCTTCATTACGATTTTCTAATGCATTCAATTTATATGGTTCATTTTTATTGTCTTGTGGAGGTGTCAAAGTGATTGCTTGAGCTAGAGCTTGAAGTAAAGACTGTTCTGCCAGTCCAATTCTCAATTTTCCAAGCAATGATCGAACAAAATATCTTGCTTCCGAATGGCGACATGCTACAAAAATTCCTTTTATTGTATCAACTTTCTTCTGCATTGATGTTGCGCCGCTCATTTTGGCGATTGTTTTGAGTTTGTTAAACATAGCTTCAACAGTATGTGCTGCAGGAGTGAACATCATTCTTTGATTGCTTCTTGATCTTTCAGCAACAATTCCAAGGTCTCCAGTCTGTTGTGCATCGCTCTTAATTTGTTGCAAACTTCGACCTGTTGTTTGACCAATTGCCTTCATAATGTTCGTCTCAGCAACTCCAAGTTCCAACCCTTCAAAAGCAGGTGCAACTTGATTGAGACACAAGTAAATGCTCGGCAATAAATCATTGGGACTCAATACAATAACGGATCGAAAGAAGTTGCTTAAAATTTCAATCATTCTCAATCGACTACTATTTTCTTCAATTATCTCGAATGTTTTTGCAATGGCCAAATATGGTGTTCTATCAAGATAAATTTATTTAGTTATAAAAATTTTAATTTTGAATGACACTTACTTTTCACCCTTCTTCCAGAATGCATCATTAATTGGATGATAATTTTTTTTCCCTGGATTGTAATCAGAGCCTTTTTGTCCAGAACCAGCACTTTGCAATTTCAATACATTGCTTTCTGTCGATGTTAATTTGCTACTTTCAACTTCAATTTTGATTTGTCCATTCTCTGGCTTATTTTCCTCAGGTAATGTTTCAGTACTAATTTTAGTAATAGTAACTTTCTTTTCTGATGTCTTCTCTTTAATCTTGACTGTTTTTGATTTTGGTGTGGTTTCTTTTTTGACAGATCTACAAATAAAATATATTTAAATGACACTTTAATTAAAACAATATCGACAGAAAATACTTTATTTTGGCTGCTGGTGATGTTTTCTTTTCGATCTCTTCCTTTTTAACAATTGGTGATTTTTCTTTTTCAAATTCTTGTTTCTTGGCTACAGGCGTCTCTTCTTCTTCATCACTTGATATAATTTTGCGTTTCTTTTTAGAAACAACTTTTATCGGTGAATTTTCTGGACTCGAACTAATAGAGAATAATGGAAGATTATTGACTATTAAATTCCTTTGAAATTGTCTAATGAGCAAAGATTTTCTTGTCAAACTTGCACAATTTCTCGCAAGAAAACTTAATACAAACATGACTCTTCTTAATTTGTTTACCTTTTTTCCTCCTCTTTTTTTATAGGCTGGTGTTGCTCTGCTAGCGACTGGTCACTTTCTTTTGTTTCTTTTTTAGTAAAAAACGATCTGTAAATAAAATATTGATATAAATTGTCAATTAAAATTATATTTCAATTATTTACAAGATACTTTTCTGCATTTTGCTTTATTTCATGAATGAAATTGAGAGAACAAAAATTTATTAACCCGCCAAAAAATTTCAAAAATTCTTTATTCGTTACAATAATATCACTCCTGTAGTTCTTCATCATATTCGCTATTTGGAAAAATTCTATAGTCTCGTTTTTTGATTTTGTGAACTCGAGAAGTGTGTTTTTGAAGATTCTTAATTTTATAACATGTATAAGAACAGTAATTGCATTTTCTTAAAATTTCTTCATTTTGTGCATGAACTTGATTTATATGATTTTTTAAACTTGAAGAATGTTTGAAATGCTTTCCACAGTCATTGCATTGAAGAGACTCTTGTTCATCATTTCTTTCATGGATACGTTTAATATGCATTTTTAGTGAGACTGAGCTGCCAAAACGTTCATTACAAAAAGCACATTTGAATCTATCTGGGTCCGTATGTCTAAAGACATGCTGTCGTAAATTTGATTGATTATAGAAAACCTTTAAACAATATTCACATTTGTATCTAGGTGTTTGTGCATGCATGTCCATATGATTAGAATAAGGTTCAGGATATTTAAAAGTTTTACCACACACGTTGCATACATATGGGCGTTCATCAGAATGAAAAATAAAATTGTGTCTCTTCATTCTATCTTTAGGTACAGGCTTTGAACAAAGCAGACAAATGATTTTCTTTGTTAAATCATTTGGATCTTTTTTAGGACGACCAAAAGCATGCTGCACAACGTGATTCTGAAGAAATTCATACTTTGTAAACCTTTTGCCACAATAATCGCACTCATAATCTTGGAAATGTGTTTGTTTATGCGCAATCAATCGACCTTTAGTCAAACATGGTTTGTCACATATCAAACAGAAATATTTTCCATCTCGAAACGATTTTTCAGCTTCATGCTTATTTAGGTGTGTTCTTAATTTTTTCTCGCAATTAAATCGGTTGTTACATTCTGAACATTTCAATTTGTTATTAGGATCATGTTCATTTTGATAATGTGTGACAAGACTTTTGGTTGTATAATATTCAGCATTACATTGATTACATTTCTTTACTTCTTTTGTTTCTTCTTTAGCAATATAATTTTCGAATTCAATAGCATCAAGTTCTTCAACAACTTCTTGCTCTTCCATATCACTTACTTCAATCATTGAATCTTCGATAATCACTTCTTCTTCGTCGTTAACATATTCCACTAACATAAATTCATTTTCCTCTACATTATCCTTGAGACTTTCAATTTCAATATTTGTTTTTGGTATTATATGAGATAATTGGTGGTTAAGAAATAAATCTCTTATTTCAATAAGTTCATTACAATTACATGTTTTTATAATATTGTCATAATTCATTGAATCCGCTAAAATATAGTGAAATTTCAAGTAAATTGTCAATTAATTTTCAAATTTTAGCTCACCATGATAAATTCGGAAATGTTCCGCTATCTGAACAATTAAATCTTTTGCACTTATACATAAATTACAGCACTCATCTTCTTCGTATGTTTGCTCTAAATTATATTCTTGTTTATAGTTTGTATCCTCTTCCATGTCAAATTTAAATATTTTGTTATTCACAATTTCTTTATTTTTATTTACTTCTGTGTTTATTTTTATGTTTGAAATATTTGAAATTTTTACCGTTGTGTATGGAATTTTCAAATCTTCATTTCGTCTCTTTTTTGTTTTTCAAATTTTTCTTAAATTATCATTAATAAATAAATAATACACTTATAGGACAAGAAATGAGTCTATATGAATTAATATTTTATTGAAAATTTTCTTTTTTCAAATTATATCATTTGAGACTTCCTTATTAATGATGAGTGACTGTTAAATTAGTCATTTAGATTTCTACTAAAGATGTATAACGTCAGGATAAAACTTTTTCATATACGAGACTCTCTCTCTCTTTCTCTAAATATAAATGTGACAAAATTTAATATGCGCATGCTCATTGAGAAGATTTGTAAAAATCTTTTTCTCCGATAAGAGCTTTGGAAGTTTCCTTTCTCAAACTGAAACTTGCAAAGCGAATTTTATTCTACTTTTATTCATAGTTAAAGCGAAATCTTTTCAATTAATTTTTCGCGATCTTTTATTTAAAATAGCCGTGAAAAGTCTAAAGAACACTTAAATATCTTTATTGAATAATTAGCTAAGACTTTTGATGTTCAATTAATGTCGTCAATTTCCACAATTAATTAAATTCAAAAGATGTTCAATTAAAGTTACTGTGTGTAGGAATCATAGTGTCAATTGTTCAAATTCTGCTTTACTTCATTACACAAAATCAAGAAAAAGCTGTGTAAGTGTAAATTTTATGCATATAAAATTCATTTAAATTTGTTGCCATTAAGAAAAAAAGATATTATATGGGATAGACAAAAATCATGTCATCATCTATCTTCGCTAGTACACTGCTTCTTTTTGATGAAGATATCTCGGAGTAAAGAAACAAAAAAATCGGAAAAAATATTGATTATTTTCAATTTTAGCATTTTCCTCTCTTTCTTTCTGTTCCTTTCTCCTCTTCGACTCACATTATCATTCGTGACTATAAAGATTTATTATAATTTTACGTTGCATACATTTCCATTTACAGTTTAATCAAAGTGTATCCGATATCCTCCCTCTTTCTCACTCAATTTAAATTTCTTTTTAATGTCTTTCTTTTCTTTACTTACTTCCAGAATAGACAAACAAAGAATATTTAATTTTTATTGAATAGATCAAATCATGATAAACCGATCGCGCCCAAAACGAAATAGATATGTACAAATTATATTGTTTATTATTATTTACACATGTTATTACGCATATTCTGCTCCCGGAATATCTGAATTGTTAGAAAATGAGGAGTTACCGACAATTTTGCCAACTGAGCCAATTGAAGTAAGCATGCTTGTATGATAATTCAAAATATGACGTTTTAATGGATTTTTTTTTGTACAATAGGAGGTAACAGAACTGTCAACAACTGAGTCATCAACTACTGCTACATTTACTGGCTTGAATCATCATGGAAAACCCACGTTGAGACCGAGAAGAATAAATTGCACTGCGCCAGCTATCGAACAATTTCCACCGCCATTAATGAGTGCAGGAATAAGAAAAGTATGATAAGAAATTTTTGAATTAATTTATGTGCGATTTGTCAATATTTTTTTTCAGCATGGAGGCATCATTATTCATATTCTAGTCGCTATATTTACATTTCTCGGATTAGCCATCGTTTGTGACGACTACTTTGTATCAAGCTTAGATAGAATTTGTGAAGAATTGAAATTATCACCTGACGTTGCAGGAGCGACGTATGTTGAATGTTGATTGAAAATTAATGCAAACGCACAACTAAAAATTTTCCTTTTCTCTTTATGTGTAGTTTTATGGCAGCTGGTAGTTCAGCACCGGAACTCGCAACGGTCATTATCGGAGTATTCTTTGCAAAGGATGATATTGGTGTATCTGGGGTCATTGGTAGTGCAGTCTTCAAGTAAGCGAGTATTATTAAACATGAAACACATACAAATCTATTCATTAATTCTTTAACAGCATCATGTTCGTTATCTCTGTCTGTGCATTGTGTTCTGGAACAGTTTTACAATTGAACTGGTGGCCATTAGTTCGCGATTGCACATTTTATTCCTTCTCAATCCTGGTCATGTTATTTGTTATTTGTAATGAAGTAATATCGTGGCCAGAAGCTCTTTTCATGTTAATCTGTTACATATTTTATTGCATCGCTCTTCATTTCAATACAACTTTGGAGAAACTGGCTCAACCATATATTCTTAAACTTCCTATTAAACTGCCTACACGCGAAGAGCAATCGGCATTAGTCACTTTTAAGAATGCACCTGATTCATCATACACACAAGGTATTCCAAATGATTTAACAAGTCCACAGCAAGAATTGAGTGAGCCACAAGAAAAGAGTGATTATAATTATGATGTTAATGCAAGCTGGGATCCAAATGCAGCATGGACTGATGACGTTCCAAGCAAGCCAGCACCAGCTGTTTCTGCAAGTTCATGGAATGCAGCAGGAGCTGGCTACAATGACTCGTGGGGTGACGGAACTGAAAATTATGGATACTCAAAAAGTGAAGCTGAAACTCCACCTGCTAAAGAAACAGTAACAAATAAAGTGTCAACAACAGTTGTTCAGCAAACAAATGATCAGTACTATAAACCGAGAGAGCAACGACCAGAATTGCCTGATCCATTGATCAAGCCAGAAGGCAGCGACTTGTTAACACTTGTCATGTGGTACATTGTATTTCCTATTCACTACATGTGTCGTCTGACTATGCCCGATGTCAAGCTTGAAAAATACAAGAATTGGTATCCACTCACATTTTTCATTTCGATGATCTGGATATCATTCTATAGTTATTTCATGGTTTGGATGATCACAATTATTGGCTACACACTTGGCATTCCTGACACTGTAATGGGTCTGACATTCGTTGCAGCTGGCGTTAGTGTGCCCGATGCGTTGAGCTCAATTGCGGTTATTAAGGAAGGCTATGGTGATATGGCAGTGAGCAACGCAGTCGGTTCAAATGTTTTTGACATTCTCGTTTGCTTAGGATTACCATGGTGGGATGATAAATTTAATTAATAACCACTAAGGGAGGATGAAAATTGAAAACGGACTTTTTTCTCTTTCATTCAACAGGTTCATTCAAACAGCAATTATTATACCTGGTTCACACGTAAATGTGATTTCGAAGGGTCTCACATACTCAACTCTTTCCCTTCTCTCAACTGTTTTATTTCTCCTCATCGCTATCCATATGAACTCGTGGAAATTGGATAAAAAACTAGGTGAGAAAATGTTGTAATGAAATGTACTTATGAAAAGTGATGAAAATATTTTCTCTTCAAACAGGATTTGTGCTGATGTTCTGGTATCTTTTCTTTATCACAATAGCATCATTATACGAATTGAATGTGTTTGGCTTCATGAATCCACCTGAATGCGCAAGTGATTATTAAACAAATAGTAAAAAATCGTGAGATGTGTGTAAATGTACTGATGACAAGATAAATATGAAAAATTCCGCAAAAAATGTTAAAAAGCTTTCACGTGTTGAATTAAATGAAAGTCAGAAACACACAGAAAAAGATACAAGCTTTTAGTGAGCATAAAAACGAAATAATAAGTAATATTGAATATTGCCTAAAAACTCTTTAATTAACTTATACCGTACGATGATTCCTCAAATAGTGACAAATTTAAATTGTTTGATTGACGAGATTTCTCATATTTGAAAAAAAAAAACAATTCCTTAACCATTATTAGCAAGTCTTTAAATTTTCCGCTATACAAGTACACGTACATAATATATGAAGTGAAAAAATTATCTTATTAAGTAAATGAAAACTCTTAAAATTATAACATCAATTAATAAAGAATTACAGGGATCAACAGACACACTAAAGATAAATATCAACGAAATTGAAATATTTTTTCCCTCCTCTTGGCTCATTTTTTTTTCTTCAAAATTAAAAACTCTGTCTCATTATTTTCAAACGAGCGAGCACTTTTAACTGTTGATCTCCTGTTTACGAATTAAAATTTAATGAAAAATAAATTTCTTTAAATAATCTAATAAAATGATGGAAGAATGAGAAGCCCTTTTACCTAAGGACTCTCTAACGCAGACAATATTAGTTTTATAGACAAAATAACAAAATATTTAATTTTTTAATATATTGTATTTAGCGTATTGTCAATGCAATCTTATTCTATACTTTTCATTCGTTCATCTTCATCAAACTATTCAGTATTAAATTTAAGTTCAAATTGTTTCTTTCACTTGCTTTTTTTGAGCAATTTAGTTAAGTGCAAAAATCAGCAGATATTTAAAAAAAAAGAAATGACACCATAAACAACACTCGATAAACAGTAAGTCAATTTTTTATAATAAATAAAAGTCAATTGATTTGAATTAATGAAGGAAATGAACAAAATATTTACGAATTGTTGGTCAATTATGATAAAAAGAGAGATAAAAAAATTTATTAAGTTCAAGTTTCACTTTATTATTTAAATAAATATAAAATAAATTTTCTTTTTTGTGTTTTGCTAATTAATTATTAATCTCATGAACATCATAAAATAAAATTATTGAAATAAAAAAAATTAGTGAAGGTTGAAGGGAAAAAATGAAAGTACTTAATTGTGAAACAAAGCAAAGATATATTAGTATACATTAAAGAGAATATATTACGAATAATTCCCCCATAAATGAGACGTTTATGTTTATATCATTTGAAATGCGTTTTAAATGACAAACTCATTCAGATCAAAAAAGTGTTAATTGTTGAAACATGAAAAACGTTACCAAAAAAAAAGAGTAAATATTAAAATAAACTAAAATTATAAACCATTAAAATGTCCAAATTTTTATTTTCACTTTAATCTTTTGCAGTAAAATTGAATTTCTCCACTCAGAAAAAAAAGAAAAAGTTTTAATGAATTTTTCTTTATGAAATTTCTAATAATTATCCTTGCCTACCTTATCCGCTTTTTCTAATTACTTTTGTTCTTTTCTGGCAACTTTAAATGGCTTTCCTTTTTTCTATCATTAAAGCTTTTACTGCTGCAGCTCGAGGACTTTTTGTAAAGATCTCTTTTTAGCAATTAGGGATGAAATAGCGTGACAAACAATACAAATGAAAAAGAGCAAGTTATAAAGCCATTCATATTAATAATCATAACTGAACAGAATAGAAAGAAAATATTTTTCTTTTTCCACTCTAAGTAATATATCGCGTGTCACAATTATATCTTATTCTTTTCATAATGATGAATCTTTTCAAAACGTACTAAACAATTTTCAAACGGTTGTAGGCACATATATTTATTTTTCATTGAGAAAAACTTGTGGAATTATATGTGTAATACTATATCGACTCTTTCACAAGGAACTTAAATATTACTTCTTTGCTCTCTCACTTTCTCTCGTGTTAATTCTCTCTCAAATTTTCTTTTGCTACGTCACAACCATGACGTCACAAATCAGCAAGGATATTTTTTTGAGAGAAAATGTTTTTCTCCCTTCTGTTGTGTTACTATTTTGGATGAATTTTTTTCCCTTCATTCTTCAATTCAGTTTTCTCTGAACAGTTGAACTGGCTACAAGGTAGTGAATTTGCTAGTGAAGCTTTTTCTCCAATTGCTTTTTTTGTGTAGTTGTTACATAGTTTTTTGTGTGAAAAATTCAATTGTAATAATTTTCCTTTAAAAGGATTTTGTGTGTGTGCGTGATTGTATTTCAAGAAAGAAAGAAAAAAAGAAAAATTACCGTGTTATTTCTTAATGTTGTGGAAAATTGTGATTCATTTTATGATGAAGAAAAGAAAAATGATGACATTTTGGTGCAAAATAATTTAATTTTTTTTTCTTTTCTTTACTCCCGTACGACAGTGATGATATACGAAGATGAGAATGAAATGAGGGAAAGAAAAACAGAGTAGAAAGAAGTTTTATTATATTTTATGCTACTGCTACTGTTTTCTTCATCTTTTTGTTATAACATTTACTTACCATTTTTATCGTCATTCCTCACACTACTACTCTCAGTTTGAATTTTTCATCTTAGCATGTAAAATGAGGCTAAAAACACTGTGCAAATTAATTAACATGAATCATCGTATCTTTATATTTTTTCGTGTACTTTTATTTATCAAGGCGAAGATTCTCAACATAAAATGTTTGCATTAATAGCTTTTTAGTTTAATTTTTAAAAAAGAATATTTGAAGAAATATCTGAATGTAAACAAAGAATCTTTGTCAAAGATATCAAAACAAAAGAAATAATATTTTTCAGTTATCAATTTTTATGACTACTACAAAATTATTGTACTTGATTTACTACCTAATAATTATAGTTAAATAAAATATTTAGGTACATATTATTTTTTCTTTCTCTGAGAAATAGCAAGTGTCTTAGTCTTGATAATTTCATACAACAGAAAATTATTTTATTTAATTCAGACTTAACGCATTTTTAAAAAAATGAGATAAAATGTTTTACTAACTCATGCTTTTAATACACATCATATTAAATCTTGTAATAAAATTTCAAAAATTATGTGAAAAAATTCTAACATGAACATAACAAGCGCGTTCATAAAAAAATGACATCGCGGTATCCAAGTATGTAGTGTAATCAAACTTTTATCCGCTTTTTCGCGTAATGCCAGAATCATTAAATTATGGATTTACTCGTGACTCAATAATTTTCTTTTCCTTTATTTCCGCGTAATATGTAATAAAAAAAATGAAAAGAAAAAGCAATACAGAATGTTAGTGAATAAGAAAATGACATAAAGGATAATTTATGACTACTTTTCTTCTATTGCATTTAAAATACCGCGGAAGTCTCTTCAGAGATTCACAGCAGCATAGAGCGGCAGTTAGAATGATGAAAATGGCTTTCGACGGAAATTCTTTTTTCCCTCTTGACTTCCATTCTCCAACCACCAACACCAGAAATTTTATGTTAGGTTGCGTGAATGGAGTGCCTATACGCTAAAAGCAGGTGAAATGAAGAAATAAAAAGAGAATAAGAAGTGTAAATAACAGAAAGAAGGAGTGAACGAGAGAAAAAAAACATAAAAAGATTGCTCATAAAGAGAAAAATGTATACATACATTTTTCTAGTCCAGACTCTAAGCAAAGAGAGAAAGAGAAGGCGCGTGAACGAAATAACTTTGCTATGTTCTTACAAAGAATTTTCCCTTTATCTTGCCCTATGGCATAAATGAAAGCTGCTTTCTTTACATTCTCACGAAAAGCTGCTAGAGAGATACGTTCTTATACGACCCAAGCATTGAAGAGTGTTGAATCAAGGCCCCAAGTCAGCAAAATTGCAAATTGTGTTTCTTTTTTTTCTTAATACAATTTTTTTTCCTTTCATCTAGATTTTTAAATAGAAAATTCTTAATAAAGTAAATAAGGAAATTCTGAGAATTCTTTACAAACGAATTGAGGTCAATTGTATGCGTAAGCTTCATACTTTCCATTTATTTCGAGTGCTCTTAACAAAAACCGCTTAAATAAAGGCATTAAAAAAATTCTGCCTGTTTTTGTAAATTTGCTCAGCTTGAAACAATATTTTTATTTTTGTTATAAATTAAAGAGCATGTTAACCGAAAGAAAAATATAAAAAGGCAGCAGCATAATCGAATGTAAAATCATGAAATTTTATTATCATGTTATAAAGTCTGAAGTAACAGAAGCAATGCATATTCTTTTTTTTTGGTAGAGTGTAAATTGTTTCTGAATAGTAAAAGAAGAAAAGAAGAGATAATAATTTATATACTATGAAAAGGGATAAAATATAAAAGCAGAATTTTTGTGTGTTGCTCATTTATCGACCTTGGGTTGAGATAAAAAAGTAAGAACTTTTAGATTTGAAAAAAATAACATGACTTTGCTCCCTTGATATCCATTTTTCACAATATATTGTATTAAATCTGCTACAATAAACTCTAATTTATTGCTCACTCAGCTGGAATAGAAAAAAATTTATTTGTCATTTGATGATGGTGGTAAAACTTTTTTTTTTGCTTTCTGCAACCTGTAATGTTTGAAATGAAATTTTTTTATAAATCATATTAACACCTTGAATGGATATAAAGAGAAGAAGAAGGATGCAGCAAAAGTTTTCAATTAATGATTTTACCGCAATTACTTTTTTCAACCAACATCTGCCAAAGAATGAAAGCAAAATTCAAGCTGCGAACAAAGATAAATAATGAAATATGCCGGTAATTAATCTTTTCATGTTTTTTTCTTTGCTTGCCTTCTCATATTAATTTACACATCGTGAATTAATTTTTTACTTTTGTTTCCACTGGAATATTAATGAATGTGAAAATGAAAGAGAAAATTTCTCCCTTGCAAAAACAATTGCCATCTATTACTCATACCTTAATTAATTATTTAATTTTCTTGTCTCTGTATTTACATTTTTGAATACAAAATGTGTGATTTTCGTACAGAGAGATTTTTACTCAACTATGAAAAGAAATTTAAATATGAAAAGACTCAAGACAATTAGAAGCTTCTGCGTTGATAATTAACAAAAATGTTGATCCTCTAAAAAACATTCCATGAGTCAATAAAAGAAAGTTTTTCTTCCATTTCATCTCTCGCCAAGTCGAAAGAAATTAAGAATTAAAAATTTTTATCTTAAATTATATTAAAAGCTTCCGTTTCTGGCTTTCTTTATGAAAGCTCTTAATTAAGTAAATACTCTTATACTAAGCTGATTTTCATCGCTTCTGCTGTTGTTGTTAAAAACTTTCTGATGAGAATTGAAAGGCAACCAAGGATGAGTGACAGAGAGCGTATTTATTCACTTTTCTCTAGTGGTTTATTAACATAAGCATACTTACTTTTCCATTTTGCACTTGCAGCAATCTAAAGTTTAAAATTAAATTTATAAAAGCAAAACTGAAAACTCAAAGAAATCTAAATAAGCAAACACGACCGAGTTTTTGAAAATAAAGTTTTCAATCTTTATTAAAATAAATCTCGCATGTATGCTCTTTGTCCTTGCTCGATATTCTTGTCGTTACTTGGAGAAATAAAGAGTTTATAGAGAAACTTTCGATTCAATTCTCTAAAGACGATTCTGCATGCATGAAAATTCATGGAATTTTCATATACTTTTTTTTCTCTTGCTCATTCGACAACAGAAAAAGAGCAAAAAAAGTAACTTACTAAGAACATGTAAAGAAAATTCTCACAAATCTTTTATGGTTGAAACTTCTTATCTTGATAGCATTTGAAGGAAAGAAAGAGAAAAATTTCTCTTGTTAAAGGTTAAATTTCTTTTATTATTATAATACAAACTCGTGCGTTAGAGAGTGGAATATGAAATTCTTTTTACATCTGTAATTTGTGCTTAATCATCACCCGAAAGCATCACTGAGAGATAAGTATGAGAGTTTACAGCCCCTATTTTAGTTACATGCTATTGTCGCCGCAATGTATGTGTTTATACATGAGTGAATGAATGACACTTCCTTAGCATGCAATACACATCGATTTTCTACATAATGGATCACAATTTAACCCCAATATAAAAGATAGAAATAAATTTTTTTTGCGGATAAAATTGTTTATCATCATAATTTATTTGATGGGGGACTAAAAAAGAAATTTTTATTTTTCCTTTTTGTCTACTTATTTACAGCAATGACAATCGAGAAAGGGGAAGATAAGAGCAAATGATGTAGAGTGAAAAAACAATTGTCCGTGTAAAAAGCAAAAATTATTTTTATTTCTTATTGTGGGTAGTGCACAACTGTAGTGTATCGCATAAATTAGAAAAATATAAAACCATGTTTCGAAGTTGCATATGCATTAAAAAGGAGCGACGTGACTCGCAAAACTCATCAACTTCATCATGTCGATCGTCTGAAATTGAACGAAATGCGGCAGCTATAAGCAATCTAGATGATGATAGAGACAATAGAAGCTTTCAGAAATTTCTAAGCTCTACATTATGCTTTCGCATCGTACGAACGCCACGTCGTGGAATGTCAATGACAAAAGTTGAAAGAGGTAAGTCGATTGATGAAAATTTATTGTTCTTTTTAATTTACATCAGATATTGAATTTGAAATTTTTCTGTTTGTTTACAACCGAACATTCATATGTTTAAAGCATCAAATATTTATAAAGTAAAAGTTGTTTCATTTGTTAACAATTCTCACCACTTGTCATTTCAATCACAATTGATTTGAAGCTCGATTGTGTGAATAATAAACATGATATTAAACAGAGATTCAATTTGTAATGCTATTAATTTTCATATATGAGAATGTCATATACATGAAATTTTTCTCTCTAGCTAGCATGTATTGAATATGCTGAAGAGGATGACTCACAATATGATTTGATTATAATTTAAATAAAAAGAAAGACATACTCTCTTTCACGATATATGTCTGCTTTATACTTCATTTCCCTCCACACATATCTCCTTATCAAAAAGCTCCGAGACATTTTTATCGCTTGAAAAAATTCAATTTATGCTTTTTGTAGAGAAATCTGTATATGTTTGCGTCTAAAATATACTAGCGAAAGAAAAATAGAGAATTTTTTTACATTTGCTTCACATAATTCACGATTTTGTAATTGCTCAATTTTCCATTTGACTAATTTTTATTTTCGATTTTTATATGAAGAGACAGAAGGTGGTTAGAACTTTGAGAATGATTTTTCTTTCCATTTTATCATTTTTTATTACTTTGATTCAGTTAAAAAGTAGGCGGTCGTTTGAAATGATGGAAAATATGAAAAAAAAAAATATTTTATAATTCCATAATCATAAAATACTTTCATGTTGAGGCACAAAAAAGAAATTTGATGTCTTTTTTTCTGAAATGCTTGATGTCTTTTTATCTTTCAATACGAAATTCAATTTGTCAAGAATTGAATATCTTTGGCTTCCTTTCATGACGACAAATAAAATAACTTACTGTCTGTGTGTATATGGATGAAACTGTTCCTTCCTTAACTTCCGTAGAATTCGGATAGATCCTCTTTGATTTTTCATAAAATGTAATAGAAAAAGAAAAGCTTTTTTGATCGAAATACAGTTTTTGATGGTTTAATTTGTCAATTCCAAGTTTCAATAGAAACAGTCTAATTTACCATTCATGTACATTATCGAAGCTAAAAATAAAAAGATATTCTGGTATCAAAAAAACTTTTTGTTTAATATAAAATAACGATTATTCTTCAGGAAAGTTCAAATTTTCAAATCAAAAAAATCCGTTAAACTTTATAATGAACTTTTAAATCTTAATGAAGTTCTAAAAGATAATAAAAGAAAGCTAATTTGAATTAATTTTAGTACAGTATTTTCAAAAATAATTTTCATTTTCAACAAAATGTTAAATACTTGATTTCCTACACTAAAAGTGATATTAAGAAGTAAGCATTTTAATTTTGAAGTTAATTAAATCATCACAACAATTCAATTATGTTCCTACTTGAAAGAAAATGTATGAAAAAATTTACCCTTCAGAAGAAGTTCCTTTTCAATTTAGACATCACTCGAGAGTGTCAGATAATGAAATAATTAAAGTAATTTTTATTTTCTCGAGCAATAAAAGACGACATTTGTTTCCTTCGCTCTAGTTCCACACATACATTGACAACAATAAAAAGAAAATAAAAATAAATTCGATAAATTAGATTAAGGTCAGTGGACATGGAACTGTGACTTGAAAGTTGCTACTAACAAGGGGAAAATTTTCCTTTTCGCTCTTTCTCTCTTTCTTTTACACTATATATTATTTGTGGCAATGTTGAACTTTGAAGTGGGGAGGAAATTTAATTTTCCACTTGAGGAGACATTTTAAACACATTTGTTCACGACTATACACTACATACTAAACATTTTGTTATTTTATAGAGCTAAAAATATGTTCAAATGTTCACATTAAAGCAAAATTTTCTTTTTCCTTTTTTCTCTCTTCTTGTATTCTTATAATACTCATTATTGATTTTTATTCAAGTAGAAAAAATTGAGGGTCAGCATTCATTGAAAATTCAATTTCTCTTGTAACACGAAAGAAAGAGAATTTGTAAAAAAGCTCTATGAAGTGTGTCAGAATGTAATCTAGCGACTTTCCACATGTGTTTGTTTTTTTATTCGATTACATGCTTTCATCAGTTGAGACGCAAGAGAAAAGTCAATACTTCGATAATTTGTCAATTCATTGTTTTCAATTTTATTATGAGAGAAAAATAATCAATAAACTGTAACTTTCAATCATTATTTATACAGAATTTGTTATTAATTTTAAGTAAAATCTTAAAATTACTTTTTAATATTTTTAAATTTTTCATGCTCTCAGACAGAATTTTCTATAAAAATTTTTTAATATTAATTTTAACAAAGCTTTTGAGACTTGAAAAGAGCAAAAAAAGAAAATTAATTAGTATTAGTGTCCAATGTGTATGTGTTGATAGCTGGAAATTAATTATTGGATTTAATTATTACTTACTGCAGAACAAAAAAAACCACTACAGAGAAAGTGATAGACGAGTGATAATTTGTAGGCGACGAAGAAGAAAGAAATTAAATCTAATTAATTGTTAAGCGCCATAGTGAGCGCGTGCCAATGGAAATAAGGAAAGATCAAAGAACATAGATGACAACACAGAACTTTCAGCACACGTGTTTTTTCATTTCTTTCCATTCATCTATTCACACACAACCGTGACATGGAAAATTCTTTGTTTGTTCTTTCAGTTTATTTTTTGCCTTTTACGAGAAGGCTTTAGCCGTGTTGTATTTATCTTTCGTGTCGTTGTGCATTGCTCTTTTTGAAAAGCAAAAACTGATATTAAATAAAGCTCTACCTCTCGCGCACATTTTTTTATTTGATGTTCCGCGAAGGATACAAAAAAAGGGAAATAGCAAATATACAACTCTTTTATCTAATTTTTTTCTCTTTTCACATCGTTAACATAAAAGATATTTTTGTGTTTTTTATTTAAATTAATAATAATTTTTTATGGCAATGAAATTTTTCTCAATGCAAGGAGTGAAAAGCACTGATATTTAAATTTCGTGAATGAAGTATGTAGAAGAGAGATGTTAATTATGAAACTTGATTTGAAATGCGGTGAAAAAAACTGAAAAATTTTCGTCTTTGTTCGTTTGCGGTTGTAAACATTGAGAAAGTTGGCATTGCCTTTGAGATTTACAAAATTTTCGCGTGTGCTTATTTTACAACAAATAAAACTTTCTTCTTTGTGCCATAATTTTTATAATTTGAAAAGACTAAAACAAACAAAATTTTAATTGTGTCGAGGAATTAAAGAAGGAAAGGTGAAAAGTAGAAATGAAAATCAATAATGTATTGTGTCACTTTTAAATAGTCTACACGTATGAAATATTTATTGAAAAAAATGGGCCAAGTTGTATGCAGAAAAAAGAAACCTAGACCTCGACTTGAGTTAGGTAATTCCTATGTAATAAGCGCATTACTAGCTTTTTCTTACATCTGCCTTGTCATTTGGAAAATCAATTACTGTTGAAATGAAAATTATTCGCGTCGTCTGTCGTTGCTACTTTATGGTTCATGAATTCTGAAAATTCTCGTAACTGTAACAATAATAAAAAAATTACATCAGCTTTAATTCTGTATAAATGATAAAAGAGAATAAATTCTATTATTAAGTTTCAATTTTTTTTATTTTCTACTCACAATAGTAAATTTACACAAAACATTTCAATTTTATTAAATTGACATGCCTTTCATTTAACATTACAAAGTTTCTCAGTCACTTTTTCCCAACAGCTTTTTTTGTTCGCTTTTAATTAGAATTATACATAACTTGATGCAGAGCAAAAAAGGGTTTATTTTTTTCCCAAAAGCATTAAAATCTTATGAGCATATAAATGGTTTCATGGGAGAGAAACAGAAGAACAAAAAAATCCAAATAAAAGCAGTAAAGAGCAGCATAAGGGAACGAAGTTTGTCATTTTTAATTGGAAAAGGCGTGCTTTGCAATAAAAAGAAAAAGAAAAAGAAATTAGATGAAAACTTCCCGGGAGATTGTAAAACACATTTGACTCTTAGCTTTATATGAAATATTTATAAGGTTATTAATGAGATGCATAATGCGGCGTGGCCAAAATAATTAATTATTTTCTAGTCACTATTTAATTAACTATTCGGCAGCATTTGCATTTTTAGCGTGTGTGCTTTCATTGATTATTGCTCATTTTCTCGCTTACTGGTTCATTATAATTAATTAATCATAATGAAAATGAATTTGAGAAAAATAAATACTCCAATTTAATCAATATATGGAGTAATGATGATTTTTTTTAATTTTCTCATCAAGGTAAAATCACTTCAGTTTGGTAAAAAAACAAGTAGATCAATCTCGACGCCCTGCTTCTCGAAGATTATAGCGCATTTTTGCCTTGGCAGATCAGCATGATTGGCGATAAATTTTTGATATTTTTACTTAACACTTGCTGATGGCAAGTGTGTCAATAATGTTGTTTTTCAGAATGCAACAAGGATCAGCATTAATTCAAAAAAGTTTAGTGCTAACTTTACATATTACAAGTATTGAAACCTTTTTAACTATATGTTATATTTATGAAATTTTTCGGAGAACATGCTCTAGGCTCTAGAGTACATACACTAGGCTATTGTGTCTAAAAAATCACTTCTGTCATGTTTTCTTTACGTTTCATGATATTTGGCAACTTTTTGACCAATATCATGTCAGACCACCATGTACTGCCATTGACTGACATGCACTGGCTCGAATCCAAAATATTTTATTTTCATTGTAATCTGCGCTTCAAGACCTTTTCAACGATGTGCTATACTCATATGTTTGAAAAATTTCGAAATTTTTGAAGTTCATGGCGTTGTGCCTGGAGTGCATGGCCTAGGCCATGATTTCTGAAAATTTTTCAAAACATGTTTTCTTTGCGTTTCATGCGATTCTGAACGTTTTTGGTGAAAAAAATTTTTTGACCAAAGATCATGGACCACCGCCATGTACCGGCATGATATCTGAAAAATCTCTTTTGATGGCTCACCTACACGTCAAGACCTTTCCAAAAAGCCCTCGACCAGCCAGCCAGCCAGCCATCGCGGACATAGTAGCGTATTTTTTTGCAAAAATGCGCTAAAAATATAATATGAGTATTTTTTTTTCATTTTTTTTGGTGTTTTCGTGCTCAGCACTCAATGTTCAATATATAGTGCTCAGCACTTTTATATTTTTTAGTGCTCAGCATAATAATTGAAATTTTCAGTATTCAGTACTTAGAAAATTTTGACTTTGAGTCCATTCAAAATGATTACATGCTTAATCCTTAATTAGATTTAAATCATTTAGTTTTCAAACACGATAATAAAATACCTCTCTTTCTCTTTATAACTTATATTACAGTCATTAAAGCAACACTATTGATTCAGCGATGGTATCGTCGATACATGGCACGCATCGAAATGAAGCGACGTTACACGTGGACGATATTTCAGAATATCGAATACTCAGCAGAGCAAGATCAAGTGCGGCTTTATAACTTTTTTAATGACTTGCTCATGCACATGCCGGAAGCGGCAAAGCAAGTCAAAGATTTGGACGAAGTGTCAACATCGTCAGCTGAATCACTCGATGATGATTTTGTGGATGAGTCAGATGATTCTGATGATGCCATGGACGATCAAAAAACTTATCGTGGACCGCATTTAAATCTTCCGCTAGAGAAGAAGGATCTTGATATGCTCATAAACTTATTTCGAAAACGAAAATATTCTTTGCATGCTAAATATGTGGCATTGATTTTACGTGAGGCTGCAAAAAAATTACGACGATTGGATAACATCAACAGAGCATCAACTGAAATTAAAGGATCAAAAACAGTGACAGTAGTGGGTGACCTTCATGGCAAGTTAGATGATCTCTTGGTTATTCTGTATAAGGTGAGAGTAAAACAATTGTTAAAATTACGGAAAACAGAAATAAAAATTTTTCTTAAAAATCAATCTTTATTGGCAAAATATGCTAATCTATAGCAAAAGAAACCTTTGTGTGTTTATTTAAAATACACCAAAACCATGCTATGAACGATATAAATTTTTATGTTTCCTTCTTTCTTATTTTCATTAGAATGGCCTTCCTTCACACACAAACTGTTATGTGTTCAATGGTGAGCGCTTTTTACGCATGATACAATTTAATCTTATAATTTATATGCTTTCTCTACTAACGCTAAAATTTTGTTTTATCCTATAAATTCATGTTTTGTGTGTAGGTGATTTTGTGGACCGTGGTAAGAAAAGTTTAGAAGTGCTCTTGATTCTCCTATCATGTTTCATCATTTTTCCTGGGTGCGTTATGCTCAATCGTGGCAATCACGAGGACTCGGTTATGAATCATCGCTATGGATTTACGCGTGAAGTCCATCAAAAATATCGACATAATGCAGATCGATTGTTGAAGCTAATCGACCAAGTTTATCGCCATTTGCCGCTTGGAACGCTCATTAACAATAAAATTTTCGTAGTTCATGGAGGAATTTCCGAAAATACGGATTTGAATCTGATAGCTAGCGTGCGAAGAAGTAAAGTGAGTTACGCATTAACTTGTTACACGACTCGCTCTTTTTCTAATATGTTTTCTTTGCATGCGAACGAAACATAGTATATTTCAATACTCCGTCCACCTACACAGCCAAACGATGATGCAAGTGATTTTAAAACAGAGTGGAAAGTGAGTTGTTTATAGATTTTTTTTAATATGCTTACAAATCTTCAATCATTTTTTCAATCTTATAGCAAGTGATTGATATTTTATGGTCTGATCCAATTATGAACGATCCCATCTGTCCAACACCAAATAAACGTGGTGCAGGCGAATGCTTTGGACCCGAAACAACCAACAAGTTTCTACAGCGTCACAATCTGACAACTCTCGTGAGATCGCATGAATGCAAGTCTGATGGTTATGAGATTGTACACAATGGAAATGTAAGACACAATTTAAATCACATTTTATGGCAGTAATTTGAATGTAATCTCTCGCACAGGTGATAACAGTTTTTTCTGCTTCAAATTACTATGAGATTGGCAGTAACAAGGGCGCTTATATTAAATTTGGTGCTAATTCTGATCGTTATTTTGTACAATTTACTGCGGCTGCATCAAAAACTAAAAAGTTAACATTCAGACAGCAAGTCGATAATGTTGAAAAATCGGCCATTCGTGAATTAAAAGAGAAACTGAGAGAACAAAAATTAAATTTGCAAAAACAATTTAAAATGCGCGATGTCGAGAATACTGGTTTGTGAAAATATCATTTTCATTTCCATCAACTGTATAAATTAATATTTCGAAATGTTTGTTTGCTGTCTGTTGCTGTTTAGGACATTTGTCGTTGAGTCAATGGTCAGAGGCAATGGAATCGGTAACAAATTATAAACTGCCATGGCGACTTTTGCGTGAAAAACTTGCCGTGATGAACGAAAACAACGAAATTTTATACGAAAACACGCTACAATTGATTGAAAATGACGACGATATAGTAAGTATAAAATAATGTTTTGTTTGTTGCTCATGCTCCCTCATTCATAATTTTTTCAAACTGAAATACAACATCAATTATTCACAAACATTTCATTTTTTTATTGTTCTTTCCCTCTTTTACTCATTCACTCAATAAAGAAAATTGGTGCCAACGATTCAAACAAAATAACTGACACGATGTATACAAATCGTGAAAACTTAGAAGCTATTTTTAGAATGATGGACTTGGATTCAAATGGATTGATAAGCATAGACGAGTTTAAGCAAGCATGTGAAATGTTATCAGGTGAGAATAATTGTGCAATTAGAAAAGAATTAGTGAGGAAATAAGTATTTTATTTACATATTAAAAATTTATCGTATTTTACGAAATTATCAAATTAAAAACCAATCTAAATATAAAATGCTTTTTGATTCAAGTTTAACATTAAATTACCTTTAATTTTCCGCAAATAAATAGTTTCCAACGAATTTTCATAATATTTAATCGAATTTTCCTCTTTGTAAACAATAATAAAATTTACATATTTTTCTTCTTCTCTTCATTCACAGCTTATCTTCCAAACTACGATGTTGATCAAATGTTGGAAAATTGTCGCATGATGGATATCAACAAAGACTCACTTGTCGATTTAAATGAGTTTCTAGAAGCATTCAGGCTTTCGCAGCAATCAGCAAACCATACGTCTGTGATTAGAAATAGTATATTAATTGAGACAACCGTGAAGGTCGATGAGCATTCGATAGATAATGCCAATGCTAAAAATAATTCTATGAATGCTCATGAAGATGCCAAGGGAAGTGATGCTCAAGTTGATGAGTATGAAATTAGCGAAATGAAAGAAATCACAAAAGATGGACGTATGAAAAAGTCGCCTTCAATTCGATCCGTTGTCTCGGTGGAATCGTTAGGTCAAGCAGCTGGTAATAATAATGAAGTGAAGAAAGATATGTCGCAGAATGATGGCGTTATTGCGATTGAAGACATAATTAGTAAAGTGTTTGATAAATAAATCATTAAACTAACTTTTTTGCATTTTTAAACACAACATAACGCTTTGATGAAAAGACTTGAGAATAAAAAATCATTTTAAAAAACTTTCAATCGATGATAAAAAATAAAGAAGTAACTCAGCATATAAGGAAAATTATTATATTAGCGTTTTTAATGTTGAACGTTTTTATTTATGAAAATATATAATGAAAATAACCAAGTTTTCCATATTGCTGTTGATTTATTAGCTTTTAAACGCAAATTCTTTCCATATTTCTTCCTTCTTATTTCACATATTTTTTATAGCTAAACCAATCCCTCGTTCACACGACTTTTTACTTGTTGTTAATGTAGAGTAGAAGACGAAATTTAAAAAGAAAAATAAATAAAATAATAAAAGTGAAAGTGTTGTTAGATAATGCACCCTTTTATAAAATAATCTCATTCGTATATACATTAAAGTTTATCTTTGATGGAGTTTTTAAACAAAGCTTGGTTAAGAAAAAAATTTGAAAAATGATAAAGCAATACCTTATCACTCTATTGAGAAAATCTTTCTTTGCTTTGACATAATTGTGAAAATTAGGATACAAAAGTTCAATACATGTAATGAGAAAAGGAAGCTCATTGAAGCTTATAAAAGAGATAAATTTTAAAAATTAATTCTTTCTCACCAAATCTCGTTCGTTCACTCATTGAAGAAATTCATTTGCGACAAAGAGGCGTTGAATGGAAAAAAGAAAAAAACAAACTCTCATGACAGCCTCTTAATTTCCTCTTTACCATATAAGTGAATGCGGCGTTTTACATGAATACATACATTACATTAAAATTCAATGAACCAAGAAGAAAAAAGACGCTTCGAACGGTAAATGAAATTTTTCTTTAATATCACAAGCAATGGCATATGACAAAATTTTCTTCTCATACGAAGGAAAACAGTAGAAAATATTTTTTTATGATGATATACTGTTATGTCCCATATGTTTTAAAAAGTTGCATTTGTCAGTTTTTCAAACTTAATTTACCTCGTCCTATCTCTAACGACCATTTTCTTACAATACGCCCACAAATCTTCTCTCTCAAGTACCTTGTAATTGATTATCTAAATTTAAAATTAAAACCGCTTGTTTTCGTCACTCTTAAAGCGGTAAGGTAAAATTTATGTAAGGTGAAATTTTCTTGTTTATTAATTTAACTGTAAAAATTTAAATTATTTGTTTAAATTAAAAATTTCCGCTAAATTTTCTTTGAAAATAGTTTAGAAATTGCAATTATAATTTGATATGTTAATAACGCTTAGTAAAAACTTTCAGTCGAAAATTCTTCTTCTTAAGAAATTGACCTTCAAATAAATTTATCTTCTCTTCAACAAAATTAAATTAATTGCATAAGATTATTGACTATACTTGAAAAATGTCAATATATTGATTAAAATTATATTTATATAGGTATAAAACATCTTTAAGCTTTAAAGTCCATTTTACAAACAATTTTATTATGCTATAAGAATCTATCTCTCTATTATCATTCAACACAAAATCTGATCAATTAATTATAATAAAATTTCAAATATAAAGACTTGAAAGTAATAAAAAATTGCTCTATTGCACCATAAACTGATGAATATATTTTTATGCTTTACCTCCAATGAAATTGGGATCAAAATCCGTTTCTTGCTCTCGCTTTCTCTCTCTCTTTTTATTATTATAATGAAATTTAAACCCACGCTTCTATTGTGTACCTCTCTCTCTTTCTCCATCCCCTTTATCATTGTAACATGCATAATCATAAAATGATACGGAAATAAGCAAAAAATAGAGAGAAAAAGAAGAAAAATCAATAGATACTGATGCTTAAATCAAAACGATTATTCTATTCAGATGGAAGAAGATGAGGCATCCATTTTTATGGATAAAAATTGTATATGTTGTGGGGAGAGAGTAGAGTGAATGTGTAAGCTGAAAATCTGAATTTATCAGGCTATAATGAATGAAAATAAATTTTATGTTATGAAAATAAAAAAAAAACCTTAATATCATGAAAAAAATCAATGAAATCAAAAAATATATCAATGTCCCTTGAATTAACGATTAATGAAATGGCGCTTTGAAATTGAAAGAGAGAGAGAAAATATAAATGTTTTTTTGAGAATGGAAATGGACCAATTAAAAACATATTAATAAAAACCTTGAGAAATTAAAATTTGGTTTTATTATTTTTATATTTACAGCTGATTTTATTCCATTATAAAAAATTAAAAATTTTAATTGACCATTCGATTAAAAATTTTTGAGTTTAAAACATAATAAAGTTTAATTTTTCGTACAACTCAATCAACTAGAAAAATACGTTACAGTGTCTTTCACTCATCAATTTATAAAACCCTTGTTTATATTTTATGTTCTGCAATAATAGCTTTATAGGAGCGAAAAATACACTCGATAAATATTTGATAGTAAGTGTAATTCAACCGCTTTGTGAAAATTGTGCTTTGAATGCACAACACAAAAGGGGAGCGTTGAGCGTAAGCAATAACACATAGATAAATGATAACCTACACTTTAACATAGCGAGCCGTAGGAAATCGATTTTCTCCGGGTTGAAATAAAATCGCTGATCAAATAGGTCTTACGATTTTCTTTCAATTTTACTAGAGTATGTTGAGCTATAAATTTCTACTATAAACACGTAAAACAATTTAAAAATCAGTTTAGGCTCATTTTGTTAATGAATTTTTCACATACAATTTTTGTTTATTTTTTATTCAATAAAACATTTTTGAAATCCAATATTTCGGTGATACTAGTAAGATTCTTTTATGTTTTTCTCATTGACATCTTGATTGAGTACAACAATCTCACCATTCAAGTGGGTTTCAACATTACGGCCATCATATGATTTTTCCTGTGGTGATTGTTCATCAAAGAAAAGTGGCTGATGATAATCATTTGATGACTCTTCAGGAAAACTGTTGGCACTTCTTCTAAATGGTCGTGAATTGCTGTATCGTGCTTGTTGAACATATTGAGGAGGCTGAGGCAAAACTCTTCTTGCATATGGCAATTTCATTGATTCAAAATAAGGCAATTTTACTGTGTTTTGAATTATTTCATGATCAGATGAAGTTTCCTCTTCGTCGACACTTGTTTTCAAGTCTTTTGATGAATCTAAATTCTGATTGATGGCGAAACGACCGAAAATATTAGGATCTTGAAAGAGAGATGGATAAAGAATGTAGACAGTGTTTGCTGTGATGGAGAATGCTGAATGACCTTTATTCAAAGGCAATTTTACTCTCTGTACAGAACTTCGAACGTCCCTATCGACATATGCATTCGAGAAGTCATCATCTTCATCATCTGCTTCATCATTCATTAATTGAGCATTGAAGTTTTCAACATGTCGTTTGTCTCTTGACACTTCCTTCTCTAGCGGTTTAAGGGCACTCCCAGACACTTAAAACAAATCGAGAAAGAAAGCAAACGTATTTAGAGCAGTTAGAGATGATTTAAGCGCATTTTCGAAATTTTAATAACTTTCTTAATTTTAGCAGCATTTAAGTAATAATTTATAAAAACTTTTTTCATTTATGTAAAATAAAATTCATTTTAAAAATTCCATTAGAAGAAAACTTTTCAACTTGAGTTGTATGAAGGAAACAATTTTAAACAACTAGATGAAATGGGAAAAGTCAATAGGAAATTTTTAAAAATATTTTTTCACCTTTGAGTGCACTGGTATGAGACGATTCAATATTCATTCCATTTCCTTCTTCAACCAATTCTTTGAAAGCCAGAAGTTTCTCTTCACCCGGATCAGCAGTCTAATGCGATAGCGTTGGCAATGAATTTTTAAACATTTGCTTTTATTGCAAATATACTTACGGCAAATGACGATAGAAAAAGAAATGAGAATGGCACCAGCAACATTTCGTAATGAACTGAATTTGAAATTGCCGCAGTCGCAAATCGCACACACAAAAGAAGTAAAGCACACAAAAAATTTGCAGTAAATTTACATTCAAATTTTAATTGGTATTGTGAACATTTTCTGGTGTAATTTACTTAATTGAATTCTTCAAGCACAATTTAAATTACAAGTAGTAAATTTTTTATTGAATCGAGAAATTTTCAATTTAATAAATTAGAAAGCAAAGGAAAAGTTTTTAACAACTCAATTAGTAGCTGTAAAGTTGAAAAATTGCTTTTAATGAGTTTTTGCCTATGACTCAATTGTAGTCGAGTTCGAGCTCGTTTACATGATAAAGTCCACGGGCAGATCACATAGCGCCACAGAAGTTCTGGAAGAAAAGCTAAAGCTTTTTAAAGTACTTCGACGATGGGGTTATATTAACAATCAATAGTATATTTTCTTAATTTTTAGTAGTAGTAGTAAAAGCTTCGCTTGCATTCGATTTTGCTGCAAATCAATGTCGTAAGTTGTTGAATGTTTAATTTCTTTTGTCCTGCGGTCATATTAGAAAAAATGATTTCGCTCACACTGCTGTGACCGATTTTATTGGCGATCAATTAATATGACGGATAAGTGACCAATACGAGCTTCGCTCGCATTTTATTGCTGATCAATTAACATAACGGATCAATGACCAATGCGAGCTTCGCTCGCATATTGTTGCTGATTAGTTAATGTGACAGATTAGTGTTCCTGGGTGGAATCAGGAGCTCAAAACCACGTTTGCAAAAATGGCCAACGAATAAACCAGACAACTCGAATTTTTATTTTGTTATTTAAAGCTATATTTCTTTATTTATTTCAATCGTTGGACCATGAACAATCGAATTTACACTGTAAGAGTTCAATTAGATACATTAAATCAATGTAAAGGCTTTACTTACAATTTTGTGATTTTTCCCACACTTTTTCCACCTTCTTTGTCTGGCGATCAATTCCGTCTGAACAAAGTTCAAAAATCCGGATTAA
>JACWBX010001029.1:0-14389 GCA_014622435.1 Polypedilum pembai
GATGTAAGATTTCATTCTTTACGGTAGTCGTCAACGAATATTGGAACTACACTTGATGGAATATTCGGACGAATTGAAAATTACAATGTCGAAGATTTTATTTACGAGTCATATGCATCTCATCATAAGCCATTAGTAATTTGAATTAATAAACTTTAAATATAAAACACTTTTTCAGGCCACTGTGAATTAATAAAACGAATCAAAATCATAAACGATTCTTTTATTTTGTATTCGGCAATGTCACTGATCTGGGCGACAAAAATGCGCTAAAGTCAACTGATCCGGGCAAGTGACTTTCATCAATTTTTTGAGTTTCAATGCTTACTCTCTTTTCACTATCAAAAGTTGTTTTCCCTTGTGGAAAACAGAGCTGTAAAAACAGAATCTGCTTTGTAGCTGAAATAAGACTTAGCCGATTACAGCTCAATAAATAAAAGTAAGACAACTTGCTTTAAGAGTTCTTAACAAAGTTTATTAATAGTTCAATGAAAGAAATTTGATTTTTTTCTAGTCGGGAAAAACAAGAATCGCGTTTGAATTCGCTTTTTTATGGTCGAACTGAAATGACAGAACTTATAAACTGATTCAAACTATTCTAGCAGTTACAAATTAGGGCTTTTCATTACTGTTAAACAGTAACAGTAAAATAGCTGTTTTTTAGCCAAAAATTAAAACATTAAACAGATGTTTTTACTGTTTTAACGGATTTTTCTCAAGCAAAAACTATAAAAAGTCTTCTTTTGAAAGTTTAATATTTGTAATATCGTAAAAACACAAATTTTTGTGCTTATTCAACTTTTAAAGTTCCTTTATTTACTTTAACAGTCATTTGAGATTTAAATTTCGATCGAAGCGCCATCTTCAAAATCTCAAGAAATGTTTATTAAATCTACTATTTTTCTACTTAACTTGAACTTAGAGTAAAAAACTTGAACAAAAAAATGGTTTGAAAATGCAAATTTGTCCAAAAAAAAATTTTAAATTTTCATGAAAATAGAGAAAATTTCGAAGAAAATAGTAAAAACAGCTGTTAACAGCTGTTATTTTGAAAATAAAATCAGTAGCAACTGTTTTTTTTTTGAAAACAACTGTTTGTGAAAAACTCTAGTTACAAATAAATCGCTCTCTAAGCGACACTGCTTTGTAGTTTTCTACAGTAGATTATATTTATACTTTGACACTAATTTATTTAGATTAAATTCCCAAAGTCATGGCGTGCAAACATAAAAAAATTTCAACAACGAGCAACTTGTTGATCTTTTTTTATCCTTCTTGTTCTTTTCCTTTATATCAACGCCTGGATTTTAGCTACTGACTACTGATCAGTAGCTTAACAATTCTGATGGAATTTTTTGATAGTTCTGGAAAAATTTTATGAACTGTGAAGTTTGACTGAAGAGCAAAAAATAGAAAACATGGACAAGGGATAAGTGAGTGTTGATTAGTTTAAGATTTTGTTTGTTTTTATTAATTAAATGCAAGAATTTTGCTTGCTCATTAAAGACGTAAACTAGTGCTTGTTATTTTCTAACTAATCCTGTTGCTAACACTAAACATGACGTTGATTGAATTATTTGTGATATTTGAAAAGTTATAACGAAAATAAATGAGAGCAAACAAGGATTAGAGACGGAGATTTTGGACCTAATTTATCTTTTTTTAAAAAATACTTTTTGATCGAAGTTTTTTGTTTGATATTGAAAAATTATTTGTTTCAATTGACAAGCTTTTAATTCACTCTGTTGAATGAATTCAGTGCATTTTCATTAAAAATCCAAGGAGAACTAGATTCAAATACTTGACGGTTGTTTTTGCTAAGATTTCAATTTTCTAGCGCGTCAATTAAAATTAAACGAAATCAATTCAGATCCTCAGTTAAAAATTAATTTTTAAAAATTAACGGTTTTTAAGATTTTGAATTTAAGTTTAAAAAAGTCGTTAAATTATATAATTTCAAATCTTAAATTGAATTTCGTTAAATCAGACAGGCAAAGTAGAAAAAGAACTATTTTTTTTAAAACTTGTTTTATTAGCTTTTTGGTTGTCATAATTATGACAAAGAATGAAAACAAATTCTTAGAATTTTTCTGGCTCTAATAAATGTTTTAACTTAATACTTGGACAAAAAGCAAATTGAAAGAATTTTTTTATTAACAAATAAATGAAATTATATAATCAAAATTGTTCTTTTTATAACACACAAGTAAATTTAAAAAATTTTTCAAATAAAACTAATAAAATTCAACAAAAGAAAGTCAGTCAGTAAGTCAGACAGAAAAAATATTTGTCATTTTTAAATATGAAAGAAAAATATAATTGACGTCATTTTTACACTCTATAAACACTTATTAATATGTGAATTCATCTTTAGAATTTTATTTGACAATTTAAATGACTTAATTGAGAGACAAAATAAATAGTCGTTGAGTAATAAGTATGCAATTGAGAATTGTTTGTTAGCTTTTTTGTTTAATAATAATTTTTATTTCGAGACTGATGATGAATTCATCCATTGGACTTTTTTGCTTTAATCATATCCAAGGGGGATGGACAGACAATTTGAATTAATTACCTAAACTGCTCGCACATTTTATTTGGTATTTATTTCAAATCAACCAAAAATCGACAAAATTAAAGATTTTAATTTCAATTTTTTCTTAAATTTGTACTAAGTTTGAGTTATATCAGCGTTTTTCATACAGACGAGTCGAAATACATGTAAAAAATTTAAAAACTTTTGCAAAGCAAACATTTTTTTGTAAATTTTTTAAAAAAATAAATAACCAGAATCTGAAACTGTTTTGTTTGTTGATTTTTAGTCGATCATTTTAACCGAATAAAATTTAGCTGGTCAACTTTACCCGATTAAAAGCGATTTTAGTCGACTAAAATTGAAATATTTATTCGACTAAATTTTAATTTTAGTCGTCTAAAATTTATTTTTTTCGTCTAAAATCAATTTTAATCGTCTAAAATCAATTTTAGTCGTCTAAAATCTCTTTTAGACAATTAAAGTCGACTAAATAATTTTTAGTCAGTTAAAATGATCGACTAAAATCTCCAGTCAATTATCAACCGGTTATGTGGGTTTAGTTTTTGATTGATTTCTCTAAAACGAACAACATATGATTCGCTTGACCAGCCTCGATATGCTGTTCGATTATCGTCTTCCCTCGATTATAAGAGCTGGCTCTTATATTCGAGAATAAGTGCCTTTCGCTCAGTTTTGTTTTGATTTAGTATGGGAAAAAATACGTTAAATTTTACAAATTGGCCAGTTTCTAAAATAAGAGCCGGCTCTTATAATCGAGGGAAGACGGTAGCAATTTATTGTAAAATATTATGCTTTTTACAATTTAGTTCTAGCTTCTTTCGTTTTGGAGAAATCAATTAAAAACTAAACCCACATAATCGGTTGATAACTGACTGTAGTTGAATTTTAATTAGTCTGTAAATAACGGCTAAAAATTTAGTCCATTCTTCCTGGAATCAGATTAAATTATTTTTCAATTGATGATCTGAATGATATAGAGACAAGGTCAAGCATCATTTGCGCGACAATTTTTAAAGCTTTTAAAACAAAAATTCTTCCATCAATGATTTCAATAACAAAACGCAAAAAAGAGATTAAAAGAAATTTCCAATTTTTTCCATTATGAAATTTTTTTTTCCTTTATTTAATTCTCTTAAACATAATTTTTCGTCTACATTATTTGATTATATTTGTTGAGAATTAATAAATAAACTATTTTTTTTATTTGTTGTTGTTTCGTAATAAAAAAATTGTTTTTATTTTTCATGTGAAATTTAAATTTAAAAAAATTATATATGAGATGAAAATTACAAACAGACAATATTTATTTGTTGCTTGAATATATATCACTGATGTTTTTTTTATCTTTTTGCTTGAATAGAAAAATATTATCATAGAGCATCTTATAATTTAATCTGAAACTACTGCATTAACCATAACTCTTTCTTCATATGCTGACGGAAGCAAAAATTGAGTGCAATTCTGTGAAAAAAACATGTCATTTCTGCATAATAATGGCAATAATTTCTTCTTTCTTTTCTTTCACATTACGGAATGTCTTTTTGAAATTTTTACATCATACATTCATTACATCCAGTCATTCATTGGTTGCTATGATTTTTATTCTATTTTATTGATGCTAAAATTGTTTCTTTCCTTCTAGCTTTTTTTTTTCACAGTAAAAATACAAAATAACAATTATAAAAAAGTTTTTCATTTATCACATTCGGGTTTTCTTTCTCAAATTAATCACTGTAGTAAATTCCTGAGTGTGGACATAAAATTTCTTTTTTGGAAATTTTTTGCTTAATTTTGGTATTTTCTGAATGTTTTTTCTAAAGTTTTTGAATTGAATTTATGAAGTAAATGGACATTGGAGCAAAAAAGAAGAAAATTTTCGCCTATTTTTCATAAGAAGATGAACAAATTAAATTTTATACTCTTTAGAAAAATAAAATAAAAACAAAGTTTTCAAATCTTTCATACGAAAAAAAGAGCAAAAGTTACAAATTTTTTTGGTCTCAGTGCCCATTCCCTAAAAAAATTGATATTTGAAAATCTGTTAGATTTATTTAATGTAACGGATTTTTCAAACTAAAAATTTAAAATTTAAAAATCCGTTAAAATTTGAATTTTTTCTTATTCATGATCAAAACTTTTTGAAAATTTAAAAAACACTAAAATGTAGAATCGATCTTAGTAGGTTTTGTTTATGAATGCTTTTCACTTGTTAATTTGCTAAATATTTTGACAGAGTTGTTATTCCTTGAAAATAACGGATTTTTCAAAATTCAAATTTTAAAATTGAAAAATCCGTTAAAATTTTATCAACAGTTTTCAAAATTCAAATTGTTTTGTAAAAGTTTAAGATCTCAAAAGTTATCGAAATAAAAATTATAATTTCTATTGAAAAATGTTTGTATTCACACTCAGAATTTTTTCATCCATTTTTATTTCTTCATCGGAAATTGTATGATAGAAAAATTTTAATTTTTCTTGCATTTTTTTAATTATTTTAGCTTCAAATTTTCAAATGCTATGAGATGTGATTTTCTAATTAAATATAAAAAAATTTCAACTATTATTTCTATCAGTTCACTGATATGGAATTTATATTGGAATAATTAAAATAAAAATTATTTAAAAATTGCAAGAAAAGTTGAAATTTTCTTAACAAGCTTTTTCAAAAAGCGATAAAACATTTTTTTGTCCTATTTTATCTAATTTTATTTTAATATCGTCATCAAATGGCACGCTCTCAATTCTTTCATCCTTCCGTCAGCTCACACAACAAAAATTTGTAGTTTTTTTCTGATATCTTAATTGCTAGGTAAATTTTCAAATTTAATATTGAGTTTATTATATATGTATATAAATATTATTTCGAAATTAGTTTTTAGGTATATGAATATGTTTTTTTTATTTCTTGTATGTGCGGAGAGCTTTAATGAATGATTTTGAATAAATTTCAAGTTGAACATTAATTTTTTGAGATCTTCAATTTGATTGAAAATGTTCAATAAAAAATTAACATTCAAAATCATCAAGAAGGGGCAAGAAATTTCCTTTTTAAGTTTTAACTGAAATTTTTGAAATTTCTTTTACGTGTAAAAATAATTTTTTTTCCTTCTTTCTGTTTAAACACATTGAAATTTGTGTATTTTATCTACAATAATTAATTTTTAATGCAAGCTACTTATTCAATTATTTTTGCATCCCTTGAAATTTTTCTTATAAACTAATTTTTTTTTTAAATTTAACGGACCATGAAAGTTTGAAAATGAAGAATTGCGAGGAGAATAATTAATTAGAAAAATTTACTTAATATTAAACATTTTTGATTATTTTTGAACAAATTGCTTTGAATTTTTGAAATTTTCAAAAAATATTATTTGAATTTTAGAAAACCGTTATATTTTGAAAAATCATCAAAGCAAACATAATTTTAATCTTCAACTTCAAACTGCACAAAATATTGAGCATTTATTGAAATTATCAAGGTCCTAAAGGTTCCTAAAATAAATTTTTATGTGATAAATAAATCATGAGCCATTCAAACATTGAAATAGAAAAAAAATTCATTCAAACAAGTACAAAAAAAGAAGTAAAAAATTTTGTCAATTCTTTTCCTATTTCTCAGAAATGGACATAAATAAAATATTTCTTTTTTTAATCACTAGAACTTACATTCTTATCACACACGTCGACATGATTGAAAAAAATTTTAAATAAAGGAAGCTTAGCTTTTTTTCCTTTAATCATTTATATGATTATAAATGTGAGGCCTTTAATGCATTCACATTTTAGTTAAACTAGACACAAAGAAATTAAATAGAATTTTGAAAAAACGATGACTGTATTTTTAGCACATTTTTGTATAGAAAATTTAGTTTATAATTTTGCTTTGACTAACTATCTGGCTGTTCAGTTTCTTTTGAAATTACGGAAATTACATTAGCTTTAAATATTTACGGTTTTTTGTTTTGTTTATTTTATGCTGTCCAGGTTTAGTCTTATTGCTTAGTTAGAAAGCTCTCTGACTTCTGTTCTTTCTTTTAAAAGCTTCTTTGTCTACATAAGTCGGCAACGAATAATAAACAAGTAGATCAATCTCGACGCCCTGCTTGTCGAAGATTATAGCGCATTTTTGCTTTGACAAATCAGTATGTTTGGCGAAAAAATTTATATATTTTTAGTTAACATTTGCTGGTGGCAAGTGCGTCATAATCTTGTTGTTCAAAATGCAACAAGGATCAGCATTAATTCAAACATTTTTGGTGCTAACTTATATAAACATAGAAACCTTCTTAACTATATATTATAGACTTATATTTGTGATGTCATGACATTTGGGAAGTTTTTGACCAATATCATGCCGGACCACCATGTACTGTCATTGACCGGCATGTACTAATTTGAATCCAAAATATTTTATTTTCATCGTAATCTACGTTTTAAGACCTTTCCAACGATATGCTATACTCATATGTTTGAAAAATTTTGAAAATTTTCAAAGTTCATGGTCTTGTGCCTGGAGTGCATGGCCTAGGCCATGATTTAATGAAAATTTTTCAAAACATGTTTTCTTGGCGTTTCATACGATTTTGAACGTTTTTGGTGAAAAAATATTTTTTGACCAAAGTTCATGGCCCACCACCATGTACCGGCATGCATTCCAAAAAATCTCTTTTGATGGCTCACCTACACGACAAGAACTTTCCAAAAAGCCCTCGATCATCTTTCTACGACTTTCCGTTGTTGAGTTATGACCGTATTTTTTAGCAAAAATGCGCTAAAAATTTCATAAAAATGAATGAATGAAAAAATGAGCTAAATCCATGTTGATATTTTACGAATTTAATTGAAAAACTTTAAATCAAGACATGATAAATTGGATAGCTTTTCAAAGTTTTATCAATTAACTAGCAGTTGAGTGCCTCGATAGCAGACTGGCTCGAGCACTGGATCTAAAAATTTCACTTGGTTTGTCTGGATGCGAATCCTGGTTGCATTTTTTCAAACTTTCAAAAGTTTAGATACTTTGACTGCTCAGCAACTAAACAAAGACGTTTTTTCGATTTTGTATGTCCGACCTGGCTGGCAGTGACGAGAGTTGTCAATTATAAGTAGGCCAGAAGAGGAAAAATCAGATTGTTGAATTGTTCTTTAAGTGAGTGTGACTCGCTATAAGGTTTCTCAGCCAATGTGTGAATCTATGTAAATAAAACGGCCCGTAAGGTCGTCATCCTGGATGGGCTTCACCCAAAAAATATAAAGACTCTCTCAATTTAAAAATAAAATTACTTTTATCATGCAGAAACAAGTCGTTTAATAAATTTTAAGAGAAACACAATCAAAACAAAGATGGACTTAGCTCATTTCTGCTTTTGTTGCTTCAATCGTTTAAAATAAGAGCTGTTTATGTCTATATATTCGTCTACATAATGAACTATATATTACGTCTATAAAGACTTAGACCAAAAAAATTTTTAGTCTATATAGACACGATCTATATATAGATCTATAAAGAAGCATAAGGGTAAATCCACGTAAAATGCGACAAATTTTTAAAAAATTTTTCGTTAATATTTCATCGAAAAATTGAATTTTCTCCTTTATAACTGCATTATTTCATTGTAGTATAAGTTTCCTTAGCGTAATTTTTGATGTTTTATTTAATAATAAAGCCAAATTTCTGATTGAAATAATATTTAAGAAGATCTTCGCGAAAAAGTTTTAAAAATTCTGAGTTTCTTTTGTGATGTTTTGTTTTGAAACAAATTTTATTAAAATTACACTCTTCTGCTGTATTATTCGTTTTTTAAATAATATTTCAATTAAATATCTATCAGAAGAATACAATGCAAAAGATTGAAATAGCTTTATTTTGTCAAAAAATAAAATTATTTTTGTAAACAAAAAAATTTTGGGAAAAACTGAATCAAGCGTTAGCTAAATAAGACTATTTTAGAAGCTCTAGTAGCAATCTTTCAGTGTATATTATGACCATGGACGATTTGAGCCACTCAGAGCTGCATAAAAGTGTGTAGTTTTGATAAAAAATCGATTCCACGAAAATGTCGCAAAAGGTAACTCAGATTTTTTAACTTTTTTGGCTAATTTCTCAAAAACTGCTCAATCATACTTCATGAAACTTTGTAGTGAAGTAATTCATTATAAATCACAACTGAAAAAACAAAGATAATGACGATTCAATGATTCCATCAATGTTAAAAATCGATTTTATTTTTAAAAAATCTAAGTTACCCTTACGTGGATTTACCCATAAACAAACACTATTTATCATAAATAGATATCGATAGTTGAAAAAAGTTCAAATTGATAGAAAATTTTGATAGTTTTTCTATCGCGATAGTAAAATGGTAGAAAAAAGTATTAGACTTTCTTCTATCGCAACTATCATGATCTTATATCATTTCCCTCTCTTTGGATTTATGTAAAAATTCTGGTTTAAATACAAGAACTTTCAACTAAAGTTTCTCTTATTCGATAGCAAACTTTATCAATCAATAAAATAAATTTAAAGTATAAGGGCAATTCCGCGAATGACAAATTTCTACAAAAATCTCTACTATTTCATTTTTCTCTTTATTTTCTTATCTTAGCTCTTTTAAAGTAAGTTACAGTTATGTCAAAACGATGAATAGATCATATAAACTTATTTCAGAAGCTTAAAAGTCTTTAATTTTGTTGCAAATTGATTTTTGACAAGCGTTTCTCGCTAACAAAATTTTGTTTTTCCGACATATTTTTACAAAAAATTCACTTAAATCTCACTATATCTTCTTGAAAAATAGGTTACATTCGTAAGGAACACAAGCTTTATCTACCATATTAGTTATTACAAGCTAAAATCAACGATTTCTAGGAGAATTTAGCGTTTCTCACTAACAGGAATTGGATTTTGTAGAAAATAAAAGCGATTGGAGAGTTTTAAAATTTTTGTTTAAAAAAATTGAAAAAGCATTTTTGCTTGTCTATTCTTCATCTTTTCCTCTTTAAAGCACCCTTTATGATTAATGATAAAGAGAAATATCAGATATCAGTGGAAAATTGAAACTGAAAATTTTTTGAACAAAAAAAAGTAGAGATAGAATTGTAATCAAGAAATAATAGAATATTTCAATACGCGATTTAGCCGTTAAAATTCAAATCCAGGGGGTTGTCTTTTTTGACAAAAAATCCTCTGAATATGCCCCTAAAATTGCATTCTTTGAATGAAAAATTTTAAGAAATCACTAAATTCTTATTGATTGTGCTTTATATTATAATTTATGACTCAATATTTCCTTAAAATTACATAAGAAATGAAAATAATTAGAAATTCATAAGTTTTAAAAAAAATTTTGTAACGACTTCGAAAAATTTGAATAAAATTTGATCCAGATTTTGGATCAAATTTTATCTGCATGAAATATTCTATTATTTCTTGATTGTAATATACATTTTTTGAGTTCTACTCACTCGTGGAATTGCCCATAAACTGTATCGTGTAATCGGCAAAGACACTAATCTGTGCGTCAAAAATGCGCTAAAATAATCCGACCTATGGCGGACACTTTCTGTATTTTTTTATAAAATGTCACATAATTCACTGCTTCTTGTATCAATTTATAATTCGTTTTTTAAATCCCAAAAGAAAATAAAAAGAAGAAAAGTTTTTGTTTTTACATCAAATCATCAGAAGCATTCTGAAAGTGAAGCAAATCGCCACTATACGAAGAACTGAAACTTGATGAGCTCAATTCATTATCATTGTCAAAATTTATTAATGTATCACCGCCATCAACTTTTGTTACAAGTAGACCATCAATCGCATCTTTTGTCGCCACACTTTTGCCACCACCACTGTCTGAAGGTGATCCTGCAAATAAAAGATTTTTGTTTTTTGCATAAATTTTGAGCAACTTGAGAGGAGGAAAAAATAAATTTAAATAAAAATATTCAGCAAGTAATAAAAGACACAAAATTTTTTTGCTTTTTTTGTTGTTGGTTTTTTCTTAGTTCTTTCTAGCTTTTTTTCGAAGTCTTTTTATTGAGTTTTTTTTTTTGCACAAATTATTTTAACTTTTTTTTTTTTGCTTCCATATTATTGAGTTTTTTTGTTCATTTTTTTTTTCATCACATTTTCTCGAATTTTTTTTCTCTTTGCATAATTTTTATTTCTTAAATTTGAAATTATTAGAGCAAATTTATTTATTATTAGTTAAACTTGAATTTAATATAGTTATAGTTTTTTTTTTTCAGAGTCCGAAACTGTTTTTTAGTCGCGACTAACTAAAATTCTAATTGACTAAATTTTAGTTGAAAATTTTATTCGACTAAAATTTAGTTGAAATTAAGCCGAAAATTTTAACCGACTGAATTTATTTAGTCGACTTTAACCGTCTAAAATCGATTTTAGACGACTTAAATTGATTTTAGACGAAAAAAATTGATTTTAGACGAATAAAATTGGTTTTAGACGACTAAAATTGATTTTAGACGATTAAAATAAAATTTAGTCGAATAAATTTTAATTTTAGTCGGTTAAATTCGACTAATTAAATTTTAGTCGATTAAAATTTTATTTTTAATCGACTAAAAATTGCTTGAGTTTTAGTTAGTCGAAAAACAGTTTCGGACTCTGAATTTCTTTTTATAGCAGTACAATTCTCTTCATAAAACGCTCACATTAACAAAGTTCTTATTTTTTTTTCTTTTCCTTGGGGACCTCAACTATTTATTTTATTTTATTTTAAGTAAAACATAAGATTCATTCTTTCATTCAATTTAAATAATTTAACGTTTAGTGATCATGATGGTGTGAGTGTTATATTATTAATAAATGCCATTTAAGTCAATTTTAGATTTTTTTCTTTATGGAAAGTTCATTCAATATCTCTGGCAGAACCGCGTTTTGTATTCTCAATAGATAAGAAAAAATCCAAAATGACTTAATGGCATAAAAATTTATTTATGTAAAATAGCAACAGGTACAAATTGTTATACTGACTGAAATGAAATAAATTAACTAAATATGAACATATTCGTATTTGTGTGTGTGTGTATGTAGCTTGTGTCAAGTTTTTTTTATCAGAAAAATTTTAACTAAAAATTATTTTACAAAAATTTCAACTTTTTTTGCATTCAATTGTCCTTTGAAAGTTTTATTAAAATTCGCAGTCAGAGTTTTACTTTATGGCTAGATAGAATAAACTTTATTCAGAGTTTTGGAACTAAGTTATAAAAGGTTAGGTTTCTAGCATCTGTTGCAATCTCTGTTTTGACAAGAAAAAGCAGTGAATGGTTTTATCTAGTCTGCAATAAATAAAAGCTTTTGGATACCTTCTTCTAGTAGATTTTTGTTATTATAGCGAAATGGCTATTGTAAATATTGGTTACTGGCTACGGACCAGTAGTTTAACAACTCTGTTTAGATTTTCCAACAAATTTTTGAGAAGTTATAAAAAATTAAAAAATAACGGACTTCCAAAATTCTAATTTTATTTTTGAAAATTTTCAACGCATTTTTGTATGAAAACTGCAGCTTATAATAAGTTCGTTTTAAGCTGGTAGTCTACCTCGAAATCTCGTAAATTATATTAGCTGGTCTTTTGCTTTTGATTTGTATTTTCGAATTGTTGTGACGAAGCTTTGATAGAAAGCTTGCTAACATTAAATAGTTTGAATCAGTCACGATAGTTTGGCTAAGATATTCTGTAGTGTTACAGCGAAGTTTGGACACTCAAGTGACTAAATTGGTAGGAATAAAATCCATGTTCGAAAGTCTTTGATTGTGGGTCACTCAGCAGACAGAATTCCGCAGAATTTTAGGGGAAATTTCTGCAGAATTCTGCGGAAATTCTGCAGAAATTCTGCAGAAAATTCTGTCTGCTGAGTGACCCACAATCAAAACATACAACTAAACACTATCGTATGTCTGACGGCGAAGGTTGGGATTAGAACACAACAGACTCTTCAGTCTACATGGGCTGTGAGCTAGCAATAACTCTGCTCGTTCAAAAATTAAATCCCTCGATCTAATATTGAATATTTTGAGAAATTACTAAAGCTCGGTATTATGCACATAAAAAGAATGAGCATAATTTTCTTCTTCTTATTCTTTTTTGTATGGAAAAAATCAAGAAGAAGAAAAAATCATGCACATAATTCTTCTTTTTATCTCCATAATGCAAATTACGAATTAAAATTTCAATATCGAAAATCATAAGCGACACGGTAAATTTTTTCTAGAGCCTGAAGTCGACTTAAAAATTGTATATTAACTCAACTAAATTTAGCCGACTTACGTATGAATTTTTAGTCGACTTCAGGCTCTGATTTTTTCGCGTCATATTACCAATTTAATTACGGCTCGATGTTATTTTTAAATTAATATAAAAATAAATTACAACTTTTTGTTTATTTGCTGTATCGTGGCAAAGGGACAGACAAACAGAAAGCTTAATGTATATTTTTATATTTAGGGTTATTGACGTAATATAACCAAGAGATTAACACATAATATCTATTTTTATATGTGTTAAACTTAGTTCTTTTGAACTCTGGTAATCCAAATAAAATAAAGCGACAATTGCTTTTTCGACAACTTAAATAAGAAATTTATTTCTTTATACTGATTTTTTTTTACTTTTAAGTGATAAATATAAAGATAAATAAAACTTTTTAGAAAAAGAAATTTTCATGCATAATTGCGTACCACGAAGAATCTCAAAAACCTCATGTGACGGCTATTTTTTTTTTTGATTTGGATTACTAGAATTTGAATTTAAATAAAGTTTTACTTATTTACTCAGAATAATAAAATTACAAAGAATAAATTTGTTATAAATAAAAAAATTTAAAATTTTTAAAACCGTTAAATTTTAAATTCTTTCATTTTGTCTTATTACAAAATAATTAGACACCAAGATAAGGCTTATTTAAGAGTTTTTATAAAAACTTTCTTGTAAAAGCTGAACTTCTAACTTTTTTTCACTGACAGTAGGCGAGCTTGATAAATGAAAAAACATTTTTCTGAACTGTCCTTACCTTGTTAAATGTTATTTAATTATGTCTTAAAATTGCATTTTTATATTGAAAATTCTGATCAAAAAAATGTAAATTTCAAACATAAATTTGCTTTATAATCGTCATTGAAAGAATTTTTAAATTCTAAAAAATCAAGTTTTGTAAAACTTGAAACGGTGTTGAAAAGAATTTTTTTATTATCAAATGCGAATTTTATATTTTGAAGGACATTGAACGCAAAAAAAAGCGAATAAAAAGAATAAAAGATTTAAGCAGTAGTTGGGTATAGCAACCATAATTAGACATAATTAGCATTTTGTGTACTCTCTATCGTTATAATTATTGATATCTCTCTTTGTTTTTTTAATTATATTGACATATTTTCCCTCCATAAAACTTACAAATTACACAATCGCATACATTTTCTCTCACGTAATAATAAAAATTTTCCACTTTTTTTTTACACACAACAAAATTACTCTCTCACTATTCGAAATCAATGCCGAAAAATTATTTCAAGATCAAAAAATGTGTCAATTTCATTAAAATCAGATAATTTTTTTTATCATCTTCTCAAAAAGAATTCTTTTTTCTCCCATTTTTATCACAGTTTTTTTTTTCTTAATTTTTTTTTGTCATTTCCTATTTATGTGTGTTTGTGTGTGTGTTTGATTCAATAATACAGCTCATACTGTATTCATAAAGCGTCATTTGGCGCTTTTAAAAAAATATATTTATCTTTTCTTCTTCTTCTTCTAATGGTGATGTTAATTTTTATGAATTGTGTTAATCAGAACCTGACAGTGAATCAATCATTAG
>JACWBX010001030.1:0-10895 GCA_014622435.1 Polypedilum pembai
CTACGCGTTTTTTCGCGCCAATTTTAAATTTAAGTGAACCGTTATTTTTACGCAAAAAGAATATGCTTTTAAAGAATGAATTTAAAAATCTAAATCAATTTAAATCATTGTGACACCTAAATAATACGATTTTCATGCATCAAATTTTCATATTTTTAATGTTGATAAATGTAAAGTTAATTGCGATGGAAATTTTTTGTAAATTTAGATATGATTAGATCATTAGTATTTGTATTCAGAGAAGCATTTAGAAACTTGCTTTGATTTGATATAGTTACAGCAGTTCTAATATGTGTAATAAAATTAAACAACTGACAACAAAATGTGAACTTTATCAATTTAAGTTTGCTGTGACAACTGTATTTAAGGCTTAAGCTTCTGCTTATGAAAACGAATTTGTTAATCTTGTAATTTGTTAACAAACACTGATCCGTGGCCCCAAAAATGCGCTAAAGTGCACCAATCCGTAAATGGGTACTTGGCATCTGGTTTGACGTGCGCGCACCTGAAAAGTGCGGCACCTAAAATTTTTTTTACGTGCGGCACTTTTTACGTGCCGCACGTATTTCCGCACATAACAACTCTGCATTAGATATTACAATTTAAAGGATTCTTCTAAGGAATCATAAATAAAATTCTAAAACCGTGTGAATGACATTACATAGCCATAATAGTAGAAAAATTTAATAAAATTTTTTTTTCAACAAAATATTGATTTTAAAATTAATTTGTACAGCATCATCAAGAGTTCAATCACTTGACCGTCGAATGCATCGTCGAGATCCAGTTATGATTGAATTTGAGCAAGAACAGTCATCTCAATCCAAACAGCCACCAATGTTTTACAATAAATACGCTTGTGATGATGAGCTAGATGAGCAGCATCCACGTGAAGTTAAACGATCACCAAACATGCGGAGTCAATCAATGCCACGTCAGCAGTCACGCTATGGAGACCGACTAATGCCACCACAAACCAATTCGCTGCGTGACAATCGAAATTTAGCTCCATATAATAATGATGACACAGATGCCGAAATGCCAATACGAAAAGGTAGAAGTAAGCCAAATCGACCAGGTAAGTGTTGTCGTTTCTGTTGCTTTTGCTCCTTATTTTACTGAATAAACAAAAATACTTGCTGTGCAATATGCGTTGAAGGAAATTGTCACGTTTGTCTTTAATTAAAAATCAAATGAATATCAAGGTCAAACAGCTGTTGCGGAGATAGTGCAACTACGTGCAGCAATTCACTAAAAGTTAGAAAAACTTTATTTTCTCTTCTTCTTGTAGATCCAACTGCTGCAATAGTTTAGAATTGAGAAAAAAGTTTTTTAATTGCGAATTTTCTTTCTCTTTGCGGACTTGTTTCATTTCTGTGAGTTAGAAAGAAGAAAAATAATTTTTGAAGTCAACTTTGATCTTTTTTAGTCTGAAAATCTTTGAAAGTAAATTTTAGCTTCTTTTTCAACTAATAAATGTAAAACTCTCATTAAAGAGCAAAAAATAAGAGAACAATCCCTTTCTAATGTGTCCATATTGGTTTCTTTTCACCCCTAAAAGTTCTCACATAAAATGACGAACCATGAAGAAAAAATATTTTTATATGTTATGGCCAACGGAAATGATCCTGAGTGTGTTGCACATTAGAATGACTTAAATAAAGGGATGAAAACTTAAATTATTTAGATTAAAAATCAACGTATATTTTTTCATACTAAATCAAAACAAAACTAAGCAAAAAACCCTTATATTCGAAATTAAGAGCCGACTCTTATAATCGAGGAAAGACGGTATGTTTAAAATATTAGTTACTAAACATATAAGTTATATAGATATTTTAAAAGTCCGAAACCGTTTTACGATTGATAAAAACTATTTAATCTATTAAAAATAAAACTCTAGCCAATGCTCGTTTACATTGAACCGATATCATTTAAAAAGAAAAGTTTTTTAGTTTTATCGAGGGAGTGACAGTTTCGAAGAAAAGGAAGAAAAAATCGAAAATGGAGAAAAAGTGTAGAAAGTGTAGAAAAATGTAGAAAAGTGTAGAAAGACCAAAACAAAACAAAATTTTGAAAAATTTCTAAAATTTTCTTGAATTAGGTTTCTTAGACCTATTTAGATTATTTCTGCCATTTTTTTAAGTCTATACTGAAAGTTTGAGAGCTCAAAACTTCCTAAAACATGAAATATTCAAAAAATAAACAAAAATTGAAAGTGTAGAAAGTGTAAAAAATGAAGAAAATGTGGAAAAAGGGAGAAAAAAATTAAATCTTTCTTCGAAGCTGTCACCCCCTCGAGTTTTATTTAATGTCGAATTCGAAATTTAAATATTAAGTATTCACATCTTGGACTATGCTATTCGAATACATTCTCTTTTTTCTGTTATATTTGTATGAGAAGAATTTTGTGATGAGCAAAAAAGGGTCAGTAGCATGAAAATGAGATGGATTAATTTAAAACATCTCGACTGAATGTGATGTAGAGGCACGAAAGCTAAAACTTTTGTACACGCAAATAGTCGTACTCACATTTTTGTATTATTTGGTGTATAAATAGTTTTTAGTAAATTTAAATGTTAATTTTGTGGTATTTTTTATGTTTAAATGTTGAATGTTGAAAAAATCCTTTTTCTTTTTTATTTTTACTCTCATGCGGAATCATTCCCAAGTGTCAAAACCTTGTCTTCCATTTAATTTCAATCCAGAAAAAAATCTAAAATAATAAAATAAGAATTTGAATTCAGTTCAATTTTCTCTTTCTCTCTTTCACTTTTGTGCTTGCTTCCTTTTACTATATTTATCCATTGTATACCAATATCATTTGCATAGATACACACAATACGTGTTTGGTATAATCATGATGAAGAGTCATGTGTTCATGTGTTACTTCCCCAAAAATATCATTGCTGCTATATACACTTTCTATCTATCTTTATCTTTATTTTCTTACCCTTAAAAATGAAAATTTGTAAATATATTTTTATTATCATTTAAAGTTTTGCATTTTTACATAGAGTGAGAGTCTGTGAAAACCTTGCTAGAGATTGTAGACCATAATACCGGACATGATTTCTTTTATATTGGCAAACATAGAATATTTATTACAGTACGAGGTAAAATAGTGAATTATTGCAAACTCTGCATGCAGTTTTTAATCATAATAAAAATAGAAAGAAAGAAATTTTGATAAATTTATTGATGATGATGATGCAGTAATTCAAAATATGAGAAAAATTATATATCTTTTTTTTTAAATTTTTAAATTAAATATAAATATAGAAATTTTAAAAATTATAATCACTCGTAAATTAATAAGACAAAACAAATATTCGTTACAGAGATGAGCGAAATATCCTTTATAGAAGTTCTGCAAAAAAAACCAAAAAACTAAATTTGATTGTTTTAGATTTTCAATATAAACCAAATGAAATCAAAAAAAAACCAAAGAGTTCTCAGACCTTGTAATTTTCACAGTCCGTATTCAATCATACATTTATTTTACAAGAAATCGCTCATGATGTAGTGAAATTATGGTAATGCGTGATTAGAAAAATTATATATTAAGAACTCAAATTTCTCTTTAACTCTGTGATTTTTACACTTCAGAGCGGTGTTGAAATTTGTACAATTTACACACACTCAAGCTCACATTACTCATATGATTAAAAACGGCATGTGAATGAAGTGAGAGAAAGTGAAAAAAACATGGGAAATTACTTTACTCGCGCACATTGTAATTTTTCATTTTCATTTCATTTGAAACAGTAAATGAATTTTGAGCTCCATTTGCGATAGTGGGATAATAAATTGACTTGATGTAAGTAGCACGAGAGAAAGAGAGATAAATGCGAATGTAAAAGTTTCATTCGAGTGGAAACAATTTGAAATTGAAATTAAATGCAGGAAAATTTTCTTTTTCCCTCACGAAATCAATTATTGAAAATTATGACAATGTTACTCGTTTTGAATTTCTCCATTTTAAATTGCTAGATGCATTTCGCCGAATTGGCTAAAGATAAAATCATGAAATCAAAGTTTTGTGCAAGTTGAATTGAAAATCGTTCTCGTTTTGAATTAAATTGTCTTTTACTATTAATTTCTGTTTCCACAACCACTTTACCACTTTTATACAGTGAATTGGAAGAAATTCTTTTGAATCCTTGTTTCAATTTCAATTTTTAGCGCATATTTTGAGAAAATTTTTCAAATTTAAAAATTTAATTTTTAGACAACAAATATAAACAAAAAATTTAAATTTTCAAAATTCGTTAAAATTAATTTTTATTTTAGTAACCATTTTTGAACTCTATCGCTCTTGCTATGCCAAATGTCAACAATATTTCTTCTTTTTCTTGGGTTAATCGAAATTTATTACCAAAAGTCTTTCACTATAAATCCCTTTATCCAATATTTCTGTGTTTTTCTTTTTTTAATTTTGGAATGTGGAATGCAATTCTCTTTTCTTCCTTTCGCCAATTTTGTGTCTCGCATCCCCTTGTGAACTATCACCAACTGTAATGGAATATTATAAAGTCATTTATTAAAACAGTTTTTTTTCAATCTCAATTTTTTCTTATCGCAATAGTACCATCGCCGTCACCGCGCATTATGTCACCCATGGGATTTGCAATTCATCGACAAGCGCGTCATCTGGCATCGATAATGGACGAGAACTCAATGTACGGAGATAACTGGGATTATGGCGATGGACCACCAGCATCACAAATTCGACCAGTTCCAATATGGCTGTGCGTGTTTCTGGTCATTGGCTACATTATTGGTGGTGGATTTTTATTTAAGGAATGGGAGGGATGGAACTATCTTGATTCGGTCTATTTTTGCTTTATTACACTCACAACCATCGGTGAGTAACCTTTAAAGTTCATTTCAAATTACGATTTCATTGTTGCTCTTTTTCAATTTCCCTAGGCTTTGGTGACATTGTACCAAATGGTAAGCTTCGTTCTATAAATAAATAATGACGCTCATTAAAAGCTTTTAATAACCTCGAAAAAAAAACTTTTTAATACCACAGACAACAAGGACAATCCCGAACTTTCCATCGCATTATGCTCCATTTATCTTCTTTTTGGCATCGCCCTACTTGCCATGAGCTTCAATTTGGTTCAAGAGGAAGTCATCGCAAAGGTCAAACATGTCGCAAAGCGTCTCGGAATTATTAAAGAAGAAGAAGTTGATGACTAAAAAATGAAAAAAGGAGCTTTACAACTTGCTTGTTTCATGAAAGAATTTCTCATAATTTTATAATATTTACTTAGGTTATTTTTATTTCTGTGGGAAAAGAAATTCGATTAGATTTTTTTTTTTTAAAGAGTTTGCGAAAATATTTTTGGATCATAAAAGAAAACGACTGATCACCGAGGGCGAAATTCAAAAATCTGAAACTTTTTGCTATTTTTAATTATATCCATCCCTTTGTTTAAAAAGAAGCTTCCATAATTTTTGTGTCTCTTTTCATGTGGAAACAATCAAAATTCGACTTGAATTTCTTTTATGAAAAAAACAAACAAACCACAACGTCTAATTTAATTTAAAAAAATCGAATAAAAATGAAAAGTATTTCCCACACTTTATTTTTATGACTTCTCTCATCATTTTATTGAATTTTCTTGCTCTGAAATAGTTTTCTTTTACTTATAGAGAAAAATAAATTGAAAGTTTAAAAAAACCATACATAATGTGAATAATTTTTCTAATAAAATAAACACAGACTTTAATTAACTCACTGTTTTCTTAATAAAAAATGTTGATGAAAAATGAAACATTTTTTTCATGAAATAAGAAAAGATCTGGGTAATGAAAAAGATAAAAACTGAAAAATATCTCTATGTGAAATTTAATAAAAAATTGATAAAACTCACCACGTAAACGTGGGTTAGAGTGGCGCATTTTCACCCAACTGGTCAATTTCTTTTTTAAAGTCTAGTTTTTGCGAAAAAATCATAAAATATCGCAACCAACAAACAAACTAATTAAACATAAGTGAACATTATTTAATTATCATGCTCTAGTGACTGAACTCCATGCACTAGGGATTCATGTCAAAAAACGTTTTATCTTCGTCTTTACGTTTTATGATATTTGGGAACTTTTCGACCAACATCATGCCGGACCATCAGTGACCGCCATGTACTGTCCTATGATCGACACTATCCCGAAAAACTTTAATGCCATCGTGATCTAGTCGTCAAGACTTTTCCAACAATATGCTATACTCCTATATTGAAAAATTCGAAATTTTCATAGTATATGTAGTCATGCTTGAGTCCATGGCGTTGGGCATGATGTCAATAATATCACTTACGAAATGTTATTTGGACGTTTCCTGACATTTAAGAACGATTTATGAAGAAAAAAAATTTTTCACCCAAGAACATGAAGGACCTTCACATACTGGCCCTCCACCATGTACCGGCATGAACTCGGAAAAAATGAATGGGCGATAACTTATCCTCATGCCGAGACCTATCTAACAAGGTATAGATCACCTCTCCACAACTTTCTGTTCTCGAGTTATGGATCGGGCGGACGGACGGACGGACGGACAAAGTGGATATATAAGCGCTTTCTTTTTCAAAGAAAATGCGCTAAAAAATATCATTTTTAATTGAAAGTGAAAATCAAGAAGGAAATTTGATTTTAGTTTGATAATAAAAAAAATTCTTCAAAACATTAACTGTCCGTGTTGTGATAATATCACATTTTTTCATTAAATTTTTGCTAACTTTAAAGATCGTCAAACAAAAAATTTAATATCACATTTCATTCAAAAAGTGTGTTATTCTTTTAAAATTTTAAGCAAATTATTTTTCATCTACCTATTTTGAAGATCCACATATTAAGTCTCGTTTTCAGTAAAGCAAATCTACCGAAAGAAATAGGTAACCCTTATTCAAGAAGATTCTAGCTAAAAATTTTTTCAATATTCGTTTTTGGACGTTATTCTTAGCACTCAATCAGGTTTAATAAGTCAGATTATTTTAATTTTGATAACGGTTTTCGTTCGGTTTTCTATGAATGTACCCGATAGTAGTAAGCAGAGTTGTAAAACTAATGTTCCTCAACCAGTATCCAAAGTTTACTGTAGAAAGTAGAAAAGTTACAGAGTAAATTCTACTTTTACAACTCTATTATTGGAAATTTAATTGAAGATTTAATGGAAGTTTTAAACTACCTTTTAAAAATACTAAATTGTACGATTTTCCTAAATTGACATAAAAACACGCTAAAAATTCAATTTCTGCTTTAAAAATATTTAAAGAATTTTCATGTTTTGACTACATCATTTCCCACTCTTTTTAGTTCTTTTTTTCTCCGTTCAAATCAAAACAAGAGAAAAAGAGAGAAAGAAAAACTTTTTCAAGAGAAAATTCATTGTTTGTATGAAGAACATAAATCTGAATTAGTCGACACCATAAATTAGTCATAAAAAATCTTATTAATAATAATTTTTTGCTCGTTCTTTCTTTTGCATGAACAATGACGATGTATTGAAACAAAATTTAAAATTCATAAAATTTTCTTCTCTCTTTTATAATAAACATGATTTTTAATGGCAATAAAAATCTGAAAAGTCTGATGAAAAGAATTGAAAATTTGTTTAAAAAACGAGATTGAATTTTTAATGGATTTTCTCATAAAACGCCAGTCAGTGAGAAATAATAATAATAATCTATTTTGGACGGTGAAAAGGCAGGAAATTCATATCTCGCATGATTAATTCAGAAACCTGGCAGATGCCTTATCCTTCTGTTTGCCACTTCGTTTTTGCGTTGATTCTTGTTATTTTCTGCATGAGATTTATATCAAATCGTTAGGTCGAGGGTGGTTGTTTTTGGGATTTAAGGAAAAAGAAAAAATTGTCGGACAATGAAGTTTTTTAGTCAGAGTTGAAATTTAAAATGATAGAAAATAACTATTTATTAAGATAAATTTTTTAAAATGGATCTTACGTTAGTACATGTTCAGCTCTTTTTCAATATTTAATATTTTGCTAAAATAATATCCAATAAATTCTTGACTCTTAAGTGCGTCACAGATCAAAAAGGTTGACTGTTTAAATATTGTTCAAAAATCTCTCTCAAGAATGGTTAAATTTAAGCAAAAAATAGAAACAACTCTGATAATGGAATTTCCATTTATGTATATCTAAAAAAACAAGACACAACACACATCAGAAATTTACCTTCGTCAGCTGAATAATATGAAAAATATTTTTTTCCTCATGTTTTGTCGCATCTTCTGTATGACACAGATAGAAAAAAATGAGATGATATGATGACGACGATACGGCATAAAGTAAATTAAAAGTGACACATTAATATGCTCTAATGATACAAAAACAAACAGCGATTTTTCACATTTCCTTTAACACACGAAAAAAAGAAAGCATAGCAAGAGCTCCCTGTCATATGTGTCATAAGATTGAACAGAATTGAAGGGCATAAAGTAAAAAATTTTCATAGTCAATGCACATGAGGAATTTTTTCAAATTGCGTAGGATACAATATTGCTTTTACTCAAGATTTATGATCAAATTTTAGAGTTTAAACTTTCACGCTTAATTTACTTTCCTCAATAACTTTTTGTATGAACAATATCTAAATTTTTTATTCCATTAAACTATGTTTTTGCATAAAAATTATCGAATTTTTTCACTCATCACACGCAGCAATTTTAAAATTTTTACCAATCAATAAATCACATCAAGATCATTTAAAAGTTTTTTTTCAAGTGGATTTGAATTTTTTTCATCAAGTGTCTCTCATGCTATACACGACGATAGCGCAAAAAACAATATTGTTGCTTGTACTCATAATTTTTATAGCGAATGTAAAGGTTTATTGAGCATAAAAAATAAACATTTATTGGTGTGCTGCTTTTGTGAGTTGCTTCACGAATCTATTGCTTCAATTTTTCCTTCTTCTCCTGTTCTTGTTCTATTTTAAAGTTTAAAGCATCACGCGATGAGAAGAGAAAAAAACATCTATAAATTTTACAAGTACATTGTCGTAATAATAAAAGCTAACAAGCGAAAATTCTTGAAATAAGATAATTTATGATAAAATTTTGATTTTTTGCAGGCTATGGGTATAATGTTATATAAAGTCAAAGCGGTTTTTAAAAAATTTTATCTTTGAAAATTTAAATTTTTTCAATTTGAGTTTTAAAAATTTAAAATGTACTAACTTCATCAAAAAAGTATCAAAAATTCAGGGGAAACAACTCTTGAAAGTGATAACAGAGTAACCTCAAATATTTACTCAATACTCAAAAATTTTGTATGAAACCTTGGAACGAAGAAGTGACGGTTTGATCTTTGAAAAATTCAAACTGTTTTTCGATTAAAAAATGCTTTTTTACACCCCTTTTCAACAACGAAAAACTAAATTTTTCTATATTTTGCTTCCTGGTTATTTATATTCAAAGTATATTATTTAGAAATAAAGGAAAGTAAAATTGTTCATTAAAGTAAGACACGAGAATTTGCTGCTTTTAACAAAATTCTAAAAAAAAGTATCGTACAACGTCTGTAACACGAATACTTTCACCAATTTTCTTAATATTTATTTTGTTTTAAGTATCAAAAGTTAAAATCCTTTGAAAATATCAACATCAAAATTTTTTGTCTCTAAATTGCGGTCGGAGTTAGTCAATTTGTGAAATTTCTTTCAAATCCCTGATGAAACAAAAAAAATAAAGAAATCTTGAAAAGCACTTGACCCTTTTTCTACAATTCAGTTCGATTGATCCATTTTCTCTTCATTTGACAACACAATACACTTTAAAGTATCTTATTGTATCTTTTTTCTTTTTTTTTTTCTTTTAACAATAGAAAACATTTTTTTACTGATATTGTATGATGTGGGTAGTGGACAAGGTTATTTTTAATAGGTGGAAGTAAATTTTTCAGAAAGCAAGCGTAAAAAATCAAAAGAATATAAATCAAAAAATTTTCTTCTTTCATTCATTTTCAGGTTTTTTTCACTCAGCAGATGACAGTGAGTCACTCATCAAAATATGATTTCAAAATGATGCCGACACTAATTTGATTTGACAGTCGTGTGTATTCACTTTTCGGCTTTTGTATGCTTTTATGATTTCCTTGAATTTTTTTCTACTCAAATGTTAGCAATGGTTACATGTATGTGTGCAAGGGTGTAGCTCTGTTGTTTTTTTATTCTTCTTAAACTCTTTTAAGAAGTTTTGTTGTTAATTATTACACAATAAAGAAGAATAATTTTATTTGAGAATTATAAATAAATTACTTTTGAAATTTGATTGAATTTAACGAACTTTTCAAAATTTAAAAATTTTGTAAATAAAATAAACTGTTTTTTACACCCTGCTTTTATGTTCATGACCTATTATTATTGATAACTCTTGACATCACTATCACATGAGTGCAAACAAGCCTTACTTGTAATTTTATACTTCAGTGCGAAAACATCTTGATGACGTTTTATTGTTTCAGACATGAACTTTAACTATAAATTTTATCCTTAATTTAAGACAAAAAGTTTTCAAGATTGTTTTAAAATGTGTAACAAATAAATTGTAATAATTCATGTCAACTAAAAAGCGAAATATTTTCTTGACATATCATTTGCTCATTGCATTTCCAAAACTGTGAATGATGCGAGTATGAGATCATAAATTATAATTTTCACGCTCATTCTTTTTATTCATCTCCCATGTTGATTATAATTTGTTTCAATTTCTTCATCATACTCACTCGTTTCGCACTGATGATGATGATATGTGTGTTAAATGGAATGAGATTAAATTTCTCACTCGTTCGCTCCTTTGTTAGTGACTGACTGTTTGTGTTGCTTTCTTCTTTTGTGAATGAGCCATGTTTTTTGAGTGGG
>JACWBX010001031.1:0-15937 GCA_014622435.1 Polypedilum pembai
ATATTCAAATACTTTTTTAATTAAATCGAGTGTAAGATTGATGAAAATGTCAACTTTTTACTAACAAATAATGGAAAAGAATTTTTGATCAATGAAATTTTATTGCATTTGAAGTCAATGATGATTAATTAAAAAAATGAGGAATGTCCTAACTTTATTGCTGACCATTGTTGATGAGTTTAAAGTTAGAAATTTTATGAAAAATATTTACGTGATTTTTATAATCTAAACATCTTTAAATTCATGTTACAAGAGTAAATTCATGTTCATGTGTCATAAACATTGTTAAGAGAAAAGCACGGAAATTAACTTGTCAAATATTTTTCTTCTTAACACAATTTAACTCGCAAATTGCTTTGAGATTTCTCGCAACAGTTGCATACATGTCGATTTGAAATTGAACTGACATTTACAATCTCTGTCTGTCTCTATGAGCTCTCTTTTTTGTTTATCATATTGCTTCAATTGCGATAAATTCAATTTTCAACATTTCTCATTCATTTTTATGTTCTTGAAAATTTTGAATTCAACAGACAGCACTGTAAACGATTTTACTGAGCAAAGCGAGAGTAAAAAAACTTTTTCTAGTATCATAAACTTTTATGAAGTTTCTATTTAGATTTTCCCAAGCACGAACATTGCATCAAGGACTCACTGACTGACTGCAAGTGATAAACTGCTACTGTGCATTACAATTCTCAATTTTGTAGCTGTCAGTAATGCAAACAAGTTTAATCGTGATGAAATCGGGGGTTGAAATTTGAATTTATTAAAATTTATTTTTTCTTTCTTTCAAGGATTTATGTCATGCGAGTAGAAGGTGGAAAAATTTTTGCATAAAAAAAGCTTAAGGTCGTTGTTATGAATTATTCGAAATATTTTTATAGTTCAAAACTAAATTTTCTCATTTCATGTTTCGAATTCTAAACAATAAAGAAAATAAATATATGATGCATGCATTCATGCATGTGAATCAAATTAGTATCTCAATAAAGAGATCTCGAAAAACCATGAGAAATTTGCGGACGTTCTCAATTGTTTGTCTATCGCATGTAATTGAAATAGAGCGTGGACCAATGTCCACTTTCTATGGTGTGTCAATGACATATTTAGTTACATTGTAACAATTCTTGTGGTCATAATGGACACATCCATGTGTGCATCGTCATGCCTTATATTTACTCAATCACCGCAAATAAATATCTCGTGCACACACTCAATAGTTTCAATTGATCAAATGGACCTCAATAAATTTCTTCCGGTAAATGAACTCTTTGTGCTGCTATTAGTAAATAATTGAGAATATTTCCATTGATATTCGTGTGAAACAATGTTGCGGATATAACGGAAAACATTAAAAAAATATTCAAGACAAACTTTTTTATTATTATTTGTTTTGTGTTTGTTTTTATATGTCATGACAAAAAAGTCATAATTCAGATAGAAAAGATGCTGTAACATAAACTTTTTTTCGCATCTGCAGAGCTACAGAAGGATAAAAATTTTTTGCTACATTGTGACTTTTCATGTAAAAGAGTTGAGTAATAAAAACTACTTTTTTATATATCTAATTTCCATATTTAATATTATACAATTTGAAATGAAACAGAAGAGTTAAAGTAATAGAAATAATTGTCAGAAACGTGTTGAAAGCGCATTATAATGTTACAAAATGTTATTTTATTAAATTATAGTTTAACGGTCTTTTTGAAATATAAATATTGATCTTGAACTTTTGAATTTTGATCTTGAAGATGATCTTGAAAAATAATTTCGATAAGATAGTCCAATGGAATAAAAATTACTTTTTACCTTTTTTGTCCTAGTATCCATCTTTTCTACTAGATTACTTCATAAAATTTAATTAAAACTCAAGAATTACTTGAAGTCAAAGCACAGATTGAAGCAGAAAATATTTCCTTACATAACATTCAAAGAGAGACAAAGTGTGATTAATAACTTCTATTTTAGATAGATCTAAAGAAAAAGAAAAGCTAAAAAAGAAGAAAAATTTCATTTTGTATTATTGTGTTGTGTTTAATCTAAAAAAGAAGAGCGAAAAAATCATCACATGGAAATGTTTTAAAGATTTTGTCACAAAGTTTATTCTCATTTTATTTTTGTTAAAAAGAGCGAAAAACTGTGACGAAATTCGCAAACAATTGAATTCACTTATATCCATTTTTATGGTGCGAAAATTCTACTTTTCTCTCCATTCTCATGACAGAGAGAGAGAAAATATAAAATGAAACGAAAGGATTATTATCGCTATAGCAGCATAAAGTCAGAAAAGCTCAAGGTTGCCATCGTTATAGCTAAAATTGCAAGTGAACATTTCGAAAAAAAAAAACGAATGAATGAGATTTCGTCCTTGGATGCTGTTTTTTTTGTGTGCTTGCTATCTTCATCAGCTTTTCAGCCAATTTTCTTCTCATATCTGAGGATATTTATCTCATGCTTTTTATTAAATTTTCTCTCTCTCTCTTGTTGATTTATTGCGCTGCGCTTGTTTATTGGAAAATATCTCAATGATTAACTTTAAGGAATTATTTTTTAGCTCGCATCCTTTCTTTCCATTTGATTAATTTTTATTGATGACATTTGGTGCGTTTTTTTACTGTGAATCGAAAATTTAAAATTTATGGCGGTTTTAAAGTGCGAGCATAGCGAAGGGGTTAGAAATAAAATATTTTTATTTGTTAAATGTTCATGTTGAACAACAACGATGTGCTAAGTTGTGCACAGTAATTGAATTGTCATTTGACACGCTCAATCGAATCAGTCGGCTAATGGGTTGAAATTTTAAATTTATGACCATATTGAAATGTGTGTAGACGCATGTACATGCGTAAATCTTTTAGCACTCTTGAAAGTGACAATATTTCAATTCTCAGGAAATGTCGAACATTGTCATCGTCTCAAGGACATCATTTGATATTCACTGCACAGCTTTTTAACTGAAAATTGGCAAAGATGTTTAATATTTACTGCTATCCAGTCAATTGCATGCTCAAACAGCAGATTCTTCATTTTCAATTCCTCCCTTATTCAGTCGCTCGTTGGCTGACTGCTTGCTGTTTTATAAAGATTCAATTTAACATCACATTGCTGAATTGAATAATGAAATTGTTAATGCATTTGAAAAAGATGAAGCAGTTAATGTTATTATTATTATTGTGCTCTCTCTTTCTCTCTCTATGCATTAATGTCTTTACATTGAGAAAGAGATTTATTTCCACTTGGCTGATAACGCTTCTTCGTTAAGATTCGCTCGTTCTTTATTTTATTCAATAAAAAGAGAGCAAAACGAGATAATAATGAAAATGTTTCTATCAGTTGTGTGAATGAAAAGAATTTTTTCTCTCAGCTTTTTTTCAATAGAAAATAATTATGAGGACGATAGTGACCTAGGTCATAAATTATTTCTCTTCTTATAGAGTGAAAAATGCTTTAGTATATGAAAAAAGGAATAGACACTAGAATTGGAAATGGAAAATGTAGAAAAGAAATTTAAACTTTAGAATTTTAAGATCTTGGATGAAAATGTTGTCTGCTGGTCATACGAGACAAATTTTCTTTATTAAGAAGATCATGTTATTTCTTCTTTTTTGTAACTTTAACAAAATGCAAATCAAGGTATTGTAAGTTGTTAGCAACATAACTGACTGATTAAAATCTTCGGCTTAATACCAGAGCCCGAAGTCGACTAAGCACATAATTTTTTAGCCGACTTCAGCCTCTGCTTAATACCAAAAAGAACATTTATATTTTTCTCTGTTTAAATTTCACTTTTTACACAATTTTGAGTATATTTTTTAGCAAATTGTTTTGATCATTTCTAGAAATTTTTAAGATTTAATAAAAAAATTTTCTCCTCCATAAATTCTTGCATTGCGTGTTTTTTAAACCAAAGTAAAAGAAGAATTTCTCATAACACATTTCTGTCTCAGCATTTTTATCTCGCCAACATAAATTTAATAAATTTATAAATCTTTTGGTTGTTTTCCATTCTTTCCTTTTCTCTTTCAAGCAGCAATAGCAAACAGCGAGTAGCTTAAATTTATTGCATACCACAAAAAATAGAGAAGAGAAAATTTTCTTTCGTCTGCTGTAGTAAAGAAATAAAAAAGGAAAGGAAAATTGGATGAAATTAAGTTTAAGTTCACTGAAATGAACGCTCATCCACTTAGTAAATTTTCCCTTCCACATCAGGTCACATAACTGAGTGAAGCTCAGTAAATTGTTCAGAATTTAATTATGCAAAGTAATTTGTTCTAAAGCATAAAATTAATTGCTAGAAAAGTTTCATTGACATTGAACAGAAGTAAGTAATATATGAGAAGCTTTCTGTAATTAAAGTGAGATTAGTAACATGAAAATTAAGAGATGTGTAATTTATGTGCTAATTTATTGCACTCGATGCGTCATTCTGTGTCGTTCTAATGAACTTTTTTAAACTTTCAAGTGTTGTTTTAAAGTTTGTGATAAGAGGATTTGGTTTACTATTCCAATTAATGTTGTTTTCTCCTCATTGACACGATGACATAATTAATAGTTTTAGTATATAAGGACGACATCTGTTGTTAGTTTAAGAGCAGTTCTCAGTTAGTGTTTGAAAGTGAAACTTAATAAAAGAATAATGAAGTTCGCACTTGCATTTATTGTCTTGCTGTATGTAGTCGTTGTGTGTCATTGCAATGAAGAAGACGCCATCAGTAACGATGAAATTAAAGAACTAATTGATGACTACAATAATTTGTACAAACCTTCAGAGAATGATAAGAACGCTCCGGTAAGTTTTATGGAAGGTTTTTAAAAATTGACATGTTAGTGAAACGTTTAATTTATTAAGAGACATTTTTTTTGAAAATGTTTTAAATATGCTTATATTATCATTTGTTATTTATTTTTGCTTTGATCTCATACTCTTTTAATTTATTCTCTATACTGTAATCAAGTGAATATATTTTAAGAAAGATTAAGTTTATTAAAAAGATTTTTTTGGAATAAGTATTTAAAAGTTCATTAGTTATGCATTCTATTAATTAAAAACAATTTATTTAATTGGGAATTACTTTATTGAAGATTTTTGAGTGGGACAAATTTTGCTAAATTATTTTGATTACATTTGAGATATTTAATTGATTTTATACGAAATTTCATTATATACTTCACAAGAAAGAATTTCTTTTTAGAAAATAAATAAATATTTGCTAAAATGTCATCTTTTCTTCTTATAAAGTATTCATCTAATTAATTAGTTTTTCTTTCTTTATGTAGATCCGTGAAATGGCAATGAAGACAAAAGAGCTGACATTTAAGTATTTCAAAACAGTTGGAATAGAAATAGCACGACACATGTGTAGTAGCCTTGACGATATCATCAAGTCACTTACAAACAAGATGGATAATAATAATGAAATTTAATTAACAAGTCAATAAAAGAATTTTTTTTTCTTTAATTAAAACAGTAAAATTTTCTTGTTATTGAAACTTTCTCTAATTATGCAACAAAATATTACAAAACTTATTGCTAATGGCAATAAACGATTACGACAACAAGTGAATTGCGTTTAAAAAGAAAACTTCAAATTTCTTCCTTTGTTTCGACAGCATGTTTACAGTCAATTATACTTATACGAATGCAATAAAACAAGTCTGATGGATTTCATTTACATATTCTTTCCCTCACCTTGGTAAAACAATAAATTTCTAATAAGCTCCTTTGTCGCTTGTGACACAAGTGCAAAATATGAATGAAAAAATAATTCTTTTTTAGCTTCAAGCGAACGTCAATTTTGACTGTGACATGCGAGTAAATGGAAGAAGTAGAAAAGAAAATAAACTTTAATGTAAAATATGAAAATTACTTTGCTATTGTGATGTGGTAAAAGTAATTTTGTTTTTTAGGAAAATCCCAATTGGAAGTAATGTAAAAGAATGTTTCTAACTCTATGTTTAAAAGAAAAAATTTCCACCTGGGAACTTCAATAAAGAAGAACTTTTTGAAATCACATTGCATGCTTTCTTGAAAATGCAAAATTCCTTAGCTTCATTTCTTTATACACAATCATTTTCATCATCCGCTGTCGTCTGTCGTGACGAGAAAGGAAATTGTGGATTTTTCCGCATCAGGTAAAAGAATTTCATTTTTCTCATTCTGTTTAACTTTTACATAAGTAAGTGAAACGAAATGATCCAAAGAAGAAAAATTTTTAATCAAGTTTAAAAGAATCCAACTTTTTCTTCGAACTCTTTTTTGCTTGGTTGATTTCAATTGACAGAAAAGAAAGTTTTATGCTTTAATTAAAAATTCAATAACATTCTCCATTTATTCACTTAGTGCATGCACGTATGTGTGCACTTTATAAGAGAATGATACAAAGCATGTCAACATCGATACTGCTGTTACTGCAAGGATTCTATGGTTGAGTGGCATTTCATGTACTCCATATTGAGCTTAATGCAAGCATCAAGTATAAAGTACAAAGGACCAAATTGAAAAATTAAATAGAAAATGTTCAAGGTAAACTAAATGGATGAAATTCATGAATGAATAAAAGCTTTACTTGAGCAAAGAAGAGAGAAAATCAAAGTGCAGCTTATGTTTGGTAGTAAGAAACATGCATAGTAAGAAGAGAGAGCGGTAATGGAACGGATATCATCTTTATTCCATTATCCTTTACACTCGGGTCGTCTCCAATATTCGTTTAATGATAGCGCATAAAAAAAAGGTACAGCTCGAGGATGATAATTCTTTGAAAAGAAGAAAAATTGTGAAAGAAATAATAGAATTTTTAATTTGATTGAAAATTGGATTTATTTCATTTATTTGGTTGGTTAGTCAATCTTTATGGAGTTTTTCGCAAATTACGGCAGTGCAATTTATTTATTTCAATGATTTTTCACAAATTTCTCTTTTGTTTACATTTTCAATGTTTTCGTTAAAAATTGTTCTCATTATAAACTTTCGTTAAATTATTCATCGTTAAAATTTCAAAATTTAACGGTTAAATAAAAATTTTTCATAATTTCTTCTCGAAAGATGTTTTTCATAGTTGTTGTTATTTCAATGTGATTAAGTAAATATTTAATACATTTTTCTTTCTACCCACTAAAGCAACAGTAGCAGCAATAATAAGAGTAAAGAGAGAAGGTGGTTACAATGCATACAGCAAAATTGCAAGGACGACAATGATGAGAGAAAACGAAAGGAGAGGAGAAATGAAAGTCATCATCAAGGACAAATGCAAGGCCATAAATTTTCTCTTCTCAAGTTCACTCTTTTACTCTCGCTACATGCATTATGCATTTTATGTTTGTAAAGTACTCTCTATAGAGTTGTGTGCATTAATTTGCATGTAAGTAGAAAGATTTTTTTATTTTCGCTATAAAGTGAGAAAATTCTCTTTAGAATTTATGTATAAAGCTGTTGAAATTTATGACATGCATTGTTGAGTTGCAACTGAAAAGAGAGGCATCGTGGCGTGAAAAAGTAAACAACAATGCCACCCATAAGTCATAAATAGACTCGGTGTGTGCTCAATATTGAATCTAATGACCAAAAGATAATTGCAGGTTATCGAAACGTGAAATGCAATGCTCTGCTAATCTAATTAGCATGTTGAACAAACAGAAACTGTCACAAGAGTTAAAATGCCACTTAATTAGCAGACTGATGTACGATGAGTGTTTTGAGAGTGATTTTTATGAATCATTCAATGAATAGTGAATATTAAATTTTCTCCACATCATACACAAGCATAAGCAACATTGTGTGCTATGTTTAAAGAACCATTAAGCTTCTACAGAATGGCTTATCATATAAACACAAAAACACACACATTTGAGCGAATAAATCACTGCAACAATGATGATTATGATGAAAAAAAGAAGCAACAATGTGCACACATTTATGAATAATTGCTTTCTCTCTTTCTCTCTTAATTTTTTGTTTTACTTTTCGTTCATTCACATTTTTTAAAAAAGAGAATTGAATTCACATATATTCAGTTTTCTTTATCACATGTGCATGTGTACATGTCTATTTATATTTCTACTACTTCGGTTACAATATGAGACAATGTTCTTGCACTCACTTGCTGACTACAAAAAAAAGTCATATTCAAGCATTTTCCACATGCTTTGCTTATTTCTTTCTTTTTCTCTATATCAAATTAAATTTCTTCTCATTTGAAGCGAGTAAAAGAAAATACAAATGTAAGCGTATGCAAACATCGTTATTCTCTCAAAATAAAAGAAAAAGAGAGAGAAGTAATAAAATTCAGCGAATGACAATGACATGAAATTAAATTATGTGATATACTAATGAGGTTACATATATGATTTGAATTAAGTAAATGCAAGTCTTTCTGTGTATGTATTTGAACAATAATGAATTATTAGTTTAATAAATATGTAATCAAGTAGATCAAGGAATAGTAATTTTATTGACATTTCAATTTTAATATCAATCATTATAGAAAAAAACTTTTATGAAACAAATTGTAAGGATGTAGTTTTGCTCAGAAAGGGCTGCTCAGTTCTGAGCTAGGAAATAGTGCTAGAGCTAGTGGTGATTCAGTAAAAGATAATTATTTGTGTTTTGTTGTTTATACGAGACTTTAAATTTCACACAAATTTTGCTTCAATAACCTACTGGAATGTAAGTTAATTTGGGTATCCTGAGTAATGTTAGCTTTTCCGTTTATATACTTTTAACCACAAGAAAACAAAGAGTTGAAAGATGTTTTTATTACTCAAAAAATCTTTGATATTAAACATAAATTTAAAATATTGCAAATTTACCTTCGATTTGAAATTTTTTCGAGAGTTGGAAATCTATAAAAATCTGTATACAAAATTCATCTGCATGCAGATTTCAACTGTATACAGATTTTCCTGTTACAGAACAGATTCTTTAAAAATCTGCAACAGATTCTGTATGCAGATGTCTGTTTTTCAATCCTGAATTTTTTCAGGAGAAGAAGTTAAGAGAGGTATTTTGAGTCGAATTAATTTTTATTTCAAACAATAAATTTCAAAATATTTTTTTTTTTGAAACATTTTTTTAAGAACTGGAAAATTACTGAGAGTATTTTTAGAGAAAAATTTCCATCTTGATTTACATTAGTCATTTAGGATTTGTATCTTGCTTTATAATTTATGAAATTTATCAAAAAAAGTTTTTTCCCCTTGAAGTAGATTTATTTTTCATTTTATCAAATTAGAACAAAGAATGCAAGTTTATTAATAGAGAAATGTTTTGATTACAATTTTCTCATTTAATTCAATAATGAAATTTTTATTCTGTCTTCAATCTAAACTAAAAATATTAGCAAACAAATACTTACTTTTTTCTCCTTTAAATTTCATTTCAAGCCAAAAGAAACACTGAAACATTCAACATTTTCCCCTCAAAGATTGTTTCATTTCCCCTTAATTCTCTATAAACTCAATTCTTCTCCTCTTTCAACATAACATTCGTCTGATGTTTTTTCAACTATTGAATTCTCCTCAACTTCATAAAATTGAGTTTTATCCTTTATCTTCCCTTTTTTTCATTCTATTACACAGCAGTAGAAGCAACAACAGTAAATGAGAATTGTAGGAGGATATTTTTATTGAGGAAACAACGCGAAGAAGAAAAAGAAGCGCATGATGAGGGAAGAAACCATTTTTCTATATAACAAGGAAGCGTTTGCGTGAGTGAGACAGAATGAGGATAAAAATTTGAAATAAAGGAAGAATTTTTCTATGTTGGGAGTGTTCTTCTTATTTATTTTTACATAAGAGTGACAAGGAGAGAAAAAATAAGGAAGAAATTTTGTCCTGCGAGTTTTGTAGTTGAAAATATTAACAAAGAAAGTGGGAAGGACTTAGAAATAAAAATTAATTTTAATCTGTGCATGTAACTTACATTCTGAGTCACTTAAAAGAACATTCGCGTTGTCTGGGTCATATGAGGGTCAATTAAAGTTCTGTTCATGTTTTTACTTGATTAATGATTCTTTTATGTGTATTTAAAAATTGCGCAATTGTGTAATTAATTGATGGCAACAGAAGCAGCAACACAGTTCCAACTTTTAATGACCTCTCACTCATTCACTGCTGCTGTTATTAATGTTAAAATAATAATAATGACGATTGTGATCGCATTCAACGATGACTTGTATGATGAAATCTCTCGCATACATCCAATAATCAATAACAGTAAATTAATTGACTTGTGCTTGCTGCTATTGCTGTTGCAGTCATAATAAACTTGATCTTCTCTCTCTCTGCTGCGTGTTGTCAAGTGAGGCGCACTTTCTTGCGGTGCAAATTGGCTCTCGCTTTTATGGCTTCTCAATCTGATTTTGATAACTCTTCTTCATCATATCACAGCATGCACATCATTATGATTGAAGCTACAACAGCGGTAGCAAACTCTTCTTACTATCTATCTGCAATCACAACAACAAAAATGATTTTTCTATTTTTAATTCATTCTTGCGAGTGAAAAATAATTTACAAACTAAGCGAGAAAAAGAGAGAAAGATGATCTTGTATAGAATTTATTTTTAATGAAACAGGTATGATGCTGTATATACACATGTTATAATAGCATTAAAAGAGTATAATCACAAATCAGCAGTAATTTGATCGTTGTTGCATCAGCTCTGAATTGAGATCAATAAGTAACAGCAGGTATTTATATTGAACACACCAGAGTTGGTCATTGAATTTTAGAACTTTAAATTTTTTTAATGAAATTAATTTTGCTCATAAAAATTTCTATCTTTAAATCTTGAGAAAATTTTGTCTTTTTCTTTACAATTTTTCAATTAGTCTGCCAATCTTGGGAAAAATAAAATTTTAAAAGACAAAAATTGAAAACTTTAAAATTTTCTCTCTCCAAAATGTAGAACTTAAAATTCAAATTCGAAACTTCAACAATTGAATGTCCATCATTTAAACATCTTTATACGCTAGAATAATTTTTCATTATTTTACTCTCTGCAGTCTACTCACAGCAGTAGCAGCAGCAGCAGCTTCATATGCTTTAGAGCGATTTTTGAAGGGCAACTCAAAAGTATTAACAATTGCATTTTATATATTTTTTTATAGAACTCACATCCACAATATAGCATTGTTAGATGGAATTGAGCTTTGCCATTGGCAAGAAAAACGAAAAATATTATAGCGAGAGAGAGAGAATTGTAACCTTGAAAATATTGCATATAGAAAACTTGCTTCACCATCTTTATATACGTAGTTTATCGAGTACCTAGTAGTGGTTGCAAGCACTCAGCTGTGCGACGAAAGATTACGACATAATGCTTTGCGCATTCTGCAATTTACTGCAGTAGTAAGAGCAGCTACTGGACATTTTTGCAGAAGAATTTTAAAATGTTACTTTTAATACCACACAATCGTCAGTTAAGATGCTTTCGTCTATCAGACACAAGCCACGACAATTTGCCATGCATGTCAAAAGAGTTAATGTCTAACCATTGCCACAAGTAATGGCAAACCACATAAAGGTAAAATTTCTACACACTTGTTTATTTCTCTCGCTACTCTGCACACAATAGCAACATAAATGCATTAAAGGTGCATGCACACATCAAATAATTGTCACTGACTTTGATATTTGACCGCATCGAATCGCTGATGCGGTATTGTGGTGTTTGTCGAGACTTTAAATGTTTATAGCGATGATTATTAGTTGAAAATTGATACTCAAGCGTTGTTAACTTTTTTTAACTTACTCATCTAGAAGTCATAAAGGGCAGAAAAAATTATGCAATATTTCCTTAATGCACGTGTTCAGCAGCAACAACAATGTCAAGATTTTAATTTTTAGTTATTATAGTTGCTGTTGGCAAATGTCTACAATAATTCGATAGAATTATTTGCGAGCATTATATATGCAATTATGTAGGTGTGGATTTCAGATACATTATAAATGCACGCTATACAGTAGAAAATGAGTGAGAGAAAAAAGTCCATTAGGCATAATATTTCTATTTTCAATTTCTATTGTTTGCTATAGCATTCTGAATTGAATTATGAAAAGAAAGAATAAAAGAAAAGAAATCATGTTAAATCTTGAAGTAAAATTTATGTTCAATCTTACCACTTGACAGCAGCAACTAAAAGAAAGAAAAAAGAGAATGAGAAGAAACCTTAATAGGACCAATCACAAATTATGATGATGATGCTGTATATAGCAGGCAGGCAGATAACACAAAAGAAAAGGTTTTTCAAACATAATTTCTTTTTGAATTTAAAAAAGTGTTCTTGTTTAGTGCACTTTGTCTAACCGTAAATTTTGAAAATTGATAAATTTGAACTTTTATAAGATCAATTTTTAATTTTTGAAATTTTAAGATCAAGTTCAAGTTCAATATATAAATTTTCAAAAAGTTGCTAAATAATTGCCAATAAAAAATAAAAAATTAAATCCACGTGTGCTTGATCAACATCGAATAAATTTGTCAAATATACATTGAACAATTCATAAACTTATACAAACAAAATTATAAAATTTATAATTTCAAGATCAAAATTTAAATTCTCATAAAACCGTTAAAATAAAATTTTAATTTACAATATGAAAATGCGCTTAAATTTTGTGACTGACGATAAAAGTTATTTTTATTTTCTTCTATATAGACTTCTTTTTCTTTTGTGGTGCTGTTTTTTCAAAAAATTGATTTAAAAGGTAGAGCAAAAGAGAGAGAGAGAGGGAAAGAAAGAAAAAGTAAATAAAAACTGCAGACTGTATGGCGACTGAGTTTGTAATCTTTTTAAGTTTATTATTTACTTACTCTATCTATTATTTATGCAATCAATTCTGAAAATGCATTTCTTCGATAATTTTCAATATTGACATTTTGATTAGAATAAATTTTTTTTACTATAAGTCGTAAGCTTCTTCAGTTGATCAAAATTCAAACACTTTTGACACATTTCTCGTTTGGGAAAATTTATGGATGAGATAATATTTGATTAATTTTCACCACTCAGACTTGCTTGCTTTTACACTTCGCGTAGTTAAATTTGTGTGGAGGAGGATTCGGTAAATTGATAAAGAAGAATGAAAGACGTAGAAAATTTTTTGTTTGCTTTCAATAAAGTCTTGCTTTCTTATGTATGTGAAATTGAGTGTTTCTTGCGGGTTTTGAATTTGCTATTCAATTATATTTGTTTTGTGTTTGTTTCTTTTCACAACATTGTATGCTATGCATATCAAATTTAAGTAGTAAGAAATATGAGGCGAAGGCAGATAAAATAAATAGCGGCAATTAAACAATTTTCAAGATTTTTTTATTCTACATTTCTCTGGCATCAAATTATTCATTATTAACCCTTTCAACTATTTCTCTTCATTATCAACACATTAATTTTTCCAACTCTCTCATTTGTTACGATTTTTTATTTGCTTAAGACGAGGGATTTTTGAAGCTAAACAAATAGCAATTGAAAATGAATGATATCGTATGCTTTTTCGTTTGTAATTGCTTCTAGTTGTTTTCTAATTAAAACAGATGTCATTTTCAGTCAGTGAAAATTGGTACTTGAATTTTTTTTTCGATGATGTTAAATTTATATTTATTCTTTTTTGATTAGCCATCAAGACTTGTAATTGATGAAATTAGATAGAAATTTAAACTTTTAGAATCAATTCTTGAATATTCATACGAGTTGTTGCTTTTTTAATACTTTTTAAAAAATGATTTTTTTGCAGGTGTTTACTACATGGCAATTTTATTTTTGCGTCGTATTTCTATATACATCATAGAATACAAAAATAAAATAATTCTTGTGCACACAGTAAATGATTGCAAAAGAACAGAAAAAAATGTAAAGAGAAAAAATCTCTGCAGTGGTTTTTTGTTTAGTTTATCGTCTTTATGTTGTTCCTTTATTTACTTTACAAAGTGGCTTTTGTGTAATGCTATCACTAAGGGATACACAAAAAAGAGAGTTTTTTTCCTTTTTTCATTATTTGTTTATTGGGTTATATTTTTGCAATTTATCTGTGTGGAGACCTTTGAAGGCAAAAAAAGAAAAATTGACCTGAATTTGAAGAGCTTCTGAAGGGATTGAAATTATCGATGATGGAAGCAAAAAGGCAATTTTTCATGACTGTTCAGTCAAATTTGATTAAAATGTTTTTTTTTTGCAACCCTAGGAAATCATTTTTGAGCACAAAATCTAATTAGTGAAAAATTTTTAAGTACCAAGCAATAACCACAAATAATGTTAATCACTTTTCATTCATTGATGTTTATGAAAGGGTTGAGATTAGAGTTAGCTATGCAAATTTTTAATGGTGCGATATTTTCGCATAAAAACTCCTTTGAGACTAATTTTTGAAATGTTTGAAAATGAAAATTGTTAGATTTCTAATTGTGTATGATAATAAAAATGATTTGAATGATGTTGATGTAATAAAATTAGTATGATATTTAAAATGTTTGTAAAATTTATGATTTTTTGACAGTAAATAAATTTAAAGATTTCAAATCGATAAAAAAGTTGATTTTGAATTAATTCTTGAATGATTTTAAAGAATAAAAACTTAACGGTTTTTGAAAATTCAAGTTTATATTCTTTCGGTGATTTTAGCAAAAATTTAATAATTTGATAATAAAAGAACAACAAAGAGAATTCTTGAAAAGATTCAATAATCAACACCATTTCTCTCTTATTTTTTTAATTTATTTTTATTTCATTTCTCGTTGATTCTTTTTGATGGTCCAATTGTAAACAACCTCAAAAAAATTTCTCAATTTTTTAATTTAAAAACACCATCAAAAATCATTGTGTAAATGAAGAATATTTAATCAGTTTTTTCACTTAAGCAAGGATTAAAAAAGTGAGTGAAAAGAAAAAAAGTTGTTTTTATTTCCTCAATAAAGGGAAAATTGAATAGAAAAAAAACTTCAATTGAATTCGCCCTCAAAAATTGTTATTTTAGTCCCGCCAACCTCATCATTATTTCTGTTAATTCCATCCAAGAGTGCAAGTGCGAGATGATGAAAATATTAAAAATTCAAATAGAGACCGAGAAAAAAAAATTAATCCGCAAAATAAACAAATTTAAAAAGAAGAGCGGATCGAATTACATTTTTTTCCTTTTCTTTCTTTCTGTCCAAACCAGAAAGAGCAAAAAATGTGAGCAAAGGAAATTCGAGATGAAATGTGAAATGTGAGTGTGAATATATTAACATTTTTTTTTGTTTCAGTAAAAAAGCAACAACTCAGTAGGATCATAAGCAGGCAGTTAAAAAAGGGAGGGTAATGCATACACTTGAAAAAGGTCAAAAAATTTAGACACAAAAAACTCTGCAAGTGATAAGAAGTCTGTTTTATAAGTTGCAACAAGCAAATAAATCATTTGTGCTTATGTGTGCAGTAGAAAGAATTTTTTAAGTCAATTTGTTCCAGTTTTTTATTATTTCTTTTTGGTATTGAAAGGAGCAAAAAATTATTTAAGATTTATTGGTAAAAATTCATGAAATAAAAAACATGAGAAAATTTAATCGATTGTAAAGTTTTAATTAAAATTTATTTATAAACACATACAATAAGAATTCTTTTTCACAATTTTTTAATGCCTAAGAACTCTTTTATTTTTTGACTTAATTTCGATTTTACAATAGAAATCGAATTGAGGATTGAAATCAAATCAAATTGACTTTTTTAATGTCATTATACAAATTTAATTGAAATCAAAGAGTTCTTAGTCTTTACAATTTTTATCAAGACTGAAATTTAAAATGTATAAATTAATTTTAACGGTTTTTTAAAATTTAAATAGAATTATCTATTAAATCGAGGGGGTGACAGCTTCGAAGAAAAAAATGAAGAATTCTGTTAATTCCATCCAAGAGTGCAAGTGCGAGATGATGAAAATATTAAAAATTCAAATAGAGACCGAGAA
>JACWBX010001032.1:0-12379 GCA_014622435.1 Polypedilum pembai
ATTGAAAGTGTTTTGAAAGAAATTCAAAAAGAGAAAAGAAGAAAATTAAATTGAAAAAAAAAAGTTAATTGTTGACTAAAAATTTGTAAATAAATAAAATTTAATTTTAAAAATTTAAAAGTTTTTTGTTTTTTAATATTTTAAGGTAAAAACTTTAAATATTTTAAAGAACTAATTTTTAATTTGCTTTAAGTTTTTTAAAAAATTTTTAATTTTATTTAATTTTTTTATAAAATCGGATAAGAAGCATATTCAGCGACACCACAATGATTATTTTTATCTCTTGCCAACTTCATATATCCTTCCATGCCCCAAGATTTTCCATAAGTATTTTTTATCAGCCAATAGTTCATTTCAGTTTCTTCATCATAACCAAAACCTTGAAAAAATTTAAATTTTAAATTTCATTTTGGATAATTTTCAAAGCAGTTTCTTACCGACAATTAACATTGCATGGTTTGAGTCAGTTGAACATTTTTTATCAAAATATACGCCAGATTTGTAAGTTTGGAATGAACTTAATGATGCGTCAACAGCAATTGAAATTGGCCCAATTTCAATCAATTTTTTCTTCAACAAATTTTCATCACCAGGTGTCAAGTTTTCATGTGATGAAACTGTCACAATTCCATCTAATTTTTTACATTCAAAAGTGTCATTGCCTTTATAAGGATATTTAGAACAGAGTGCAAGTTTTCCAAATTTCTTGATGAATTTAAACGCAACATCCATGCTACCACCAGCACAGCCATAATTTCCATCACCTTCATCATCACGATCACAATCGACAAGTTGCTGTTCAGATAACTTTTCTAATTTTCCAGTTTTCTTGAACCATTGAGCTTCAATTGCTGATATTGTTGCAAAAGACCTAAAGAAAATTCAGTTTAATTTTTGAAATTTTATTTTTATTAATTTTTTAAAATCGGCTATAGGAAAATCTACTGAATGAAGTAGTTAAAAGCTTCAAAGTAAAATTTACTTATACAATTTTGTTTTAAAATTTTACCAACAACTTCCGCATTTTCCTTGTGTCAGTACAGGATGAATATAGCCTTTAGCTGTGTAATTTAGACTTTCAATTTTTTCATCATTTTTTATAGACCTTTTTCTTCTTTTCTTCGAAATTTCTTCTTCTTCATCAAAAACATAATATCCATCATTATATTCATCGTAGTCATCGTTTAATTCAAAATCAAGATCTTCCTCTTCTTCTTCTTCTTCATCTTTCTGGACAAGATTCTTTGCTAAACTTTTTTCATGTTTTGGCTTTTTAAATCCATTCATTAATTCATTGACCTCTTCAGTTGTCAAATCAGACAGAATATTAAGTCCTCTCATGAAACTCTCTTCACCATCTTCAAATCTTTTATTGTGCAAATCAATTTCTCTATTCATTGTTATTAAATTTTTTATTGCAATCTTTTCTTCCTCAAGTGTTTTGTAAGATTTTTTGAAAGTATTTTTGAAATTGATGAAAGTTGAAAGTTCTTTGTTTGTAATATTTGGAAGATCAATTTCGTCTAGATCGATATCAAAGTCAGATGTCATTTCTGTTGCTTTTTCTACTATTGACTGTAAATTAATAAACATATAAAATTTTTAATGAAAAGAATTTTTGACTGTTGCTTATGTAGGCATGAAATATAAAAATTTTTAATTATATTTGCCTAATAAAATTATATCAATATTGTGGAAATTAAAAATTTTCTTACTCTTGGTTCAACTTTTGGAATATCAAGTTTATCAATCAGTCCAGCTTTGATATTTTCAAAATTAATTAGAAAAATCACGAAAACTAAGAAAATTGTTCTTGTCATTTTGACTCACTTTTCACTTTTAAACTAAAAATTAAACTTTAAACAAGAAAAATAATTTATAAAATATTTATTCGCGTGTGTCGATATTATAAAAGAAAGTTTCTCGTGTCATTTTTTTGCTTAATAAAATTTTCATGAGAAAATAATAAAAGTTTTATTTGTTTGCATTTCTAAATTAATTTTTATTGAAATTTTTCAAGGAAATTTTATTGTGAATTACAAAATTTAATGATTCATAAAACTGTTGGGTAAACAACATAGTTGGAAACACTACACAAGTTTGAGCCTCGAATAATTCTGAAATATCCATCTGAAATTTTTTCAAATTGAAATATTAAAATTGAGATTGTTTTGAAGATTATGAGAGAGGAAAAAATGCAGAGTTGTTACAGGCGAATTTTTTAAAGTTCGCCTGTTTTGCTTTGATATTAATGCTTTGGGAAATCAAACTATTGAGTGGACAAAAAAATTTTTTGTATCTTATTCTACATAACTTCACCTTTAAAACCAGGGTAGTTTGAATTTTTTTGGTTGAGTTTTAGTTAAGTTATGTAATTTTAAGTGTTCGCCTGTCAAAAAACAAGCGAAAAATCAAAAAATTCGTGCAGGCGAACATTAAAATTGACATAACTCAGCTAAGACTCAACCAAAAGATTTCAAACTTACCTTGTTTTTAAGGTAAATTTATGTAGAATAAGATACAAAAAAGTTTTTGTCGATTAGAAGGTTTGATTTTTTGATATAGCCAAAACAGGCAATAAACAGGCGAACTCGCCTATTACAACTCTGAAAAAATGCATTATTGAATCTGCTCGAAGACTAGAAATGAAAACACAAAAATATAAATAAAATATAAATAATGAAAATTCTTTTTTGAAATTAATAAAAACATGAAAATGATTGTAAAATTTCAATTGATTTGCAAGTCTAATGCATAAAACATTTGAAACGATTGCAGTTATGTTTAATAGGATATTTTTTAAAATTTCGAAATAACTTTTTTTATATTTTGGTGTTTTCTTTATTAGTTTCCCAGTAGACTTTGTTCATGAGTGCGTTTTCCTTGATTATAAGTTCTAAAATAAGTTTAAAATTATTAGAAATTGGAAAATTTTTAAATTTTTTTAAAATATTTGATATTTAGAATGGAGCTCACACTAGGTTACGTGTAAGACGAAATTTTTCGAATTTATTTACTAATACATAACATAACACACAAGCTGATCATTATCAAATCTTTGAATCCTTGTATTGAGATTTTTAAAGTAACTCGTAAAATAATTCTTTACTTCTTTACTACTTTTTTCTCCGTGTAAACTGTATTATGAAATATACGAAAAAATCTTTATGGTCGAAATTTTTTTTTTCTTTTATCTATCTTTCGCTAAAAAAGCTGACTTTAAATTTTAAAAATAACTCACTTTCACCCCAATCTGTTGACCTTTAGAAAAGAAAAAAAATCTTTAATGTTAGAAAAATTTAAAAAAATTAACCTCAAAAATTTACCATGAATTTTTAGCAATCCAATAATCTATTGGTGGATTAGTTGTGTTGTCTGTATCATAACCTAATAAATAAAATAGTAAATTAAAAAAGGCATTGAAAAATTCTTTAGCTAAATATAATTTAATAAAAACTTTTAACGTTCATAAATCACAGCAGAGTTCAATACTTTTTTGGAGTTTATTTATGACTAACTAAAAATTCAAATGATTTACAGATGGCTAAAAGAAATAATAATCAACTAAAAAATAATTGATTTTCACTTAACCGTGAAACTGTTTTCGGAGTCTAAAACACATTATTAGCTCTTTAAATATCTCTCAAATGTTTTTCCCTTTTAAATTTTATGAATTTTCATTTCAATAAAATATAATAAAATAGTGCCTACTAATAGTAGTGTGAAATATGCACAAAGTTTCGAATATTAATGTTCATGAAAAAAGAATTTAAAATTTCTTACCAACTAAACACACAGCATGATTAATTTGGCCAACACAATTTGGATCATCATAAATTCCATCACCATAAAAATAAAAAGAGTCAACATCTCCTTTCATTCCAATAGCCAATGGACCAATTGCATAAAGTGCTCGCTTTAAATTTTCTTCGTTGCCATAAATAAAAGAATAATTTGAAATTAGTCCTGCAGTCATTGAAGAACTATAACTACAATTTTGGTCTACTCCAGCGTAAGGATAAAATGTTTCGTTTGCAACTCCATTATTTTGTTTCATGTACACATAAGTTGCATTCAAGTAACCACCCTAAAACAGAAAAATTTTATCAAATACATTTTTTTAAAATTATTTTTAAAATATTTTACTTCACATCCAAGATTGCCAAAATTACTAGAACAGTCGATAGTTTGTTGTTTTGAAAAAACTTTTAACTTCTGATGAATTTTCATGTATTGCCCTTCCATAGCGCAAGCAGTAGCAAAAGCATAACATGAACCTACAAGAATAAGAATTTTCTATTTTGTTTGAGTCAAAAACAGAGTAAATAACAAATTTTACTCTCTAGAGTTGAATAGAATGAAAAATTTAATAATTTTTTTCATTCATACCACAATTATATCCTTGATCTTCAACGGGATTCACATAACCTTGAGTTCTCCAATCCCAACTTGCTGGTGCTGGTGGAAAATTGTAAATGTCTGTTGCATTGATATTTCTTTTACTTCTAATGTTTCCATTTACTTTTACTGAGTTCTCAACTAATAAACCATTCCATAGTCTCTTTTCTTCAAGAGTGTCAGCTGAACGACCATTTAACCTCATGTTAAAATACGATCGCTTTGCATGAAATCGAACTTCTTGGTAAGATACTTTCATGAGAGTTTTACGAAAAATTAAATAAGGAACTTCAGACTCTGGGTCGGAATCATGATATTTTGCCTATAAAGTTAATTTTAAAAGAAATATATTAACTTATACCGAACAACATAAATACGTTATGTTTTCTGTTTACTTGCTTATAGCATGCTAAAAGCAAGCAAACAGAAAGTGTAACGTATTTTTGGTTTCTCGGGGATATTGAAAATTCCCTAACATTTTATTTGAAAACTTTAAATAAAATTTTTTTGATTTTTAATTGATTTTTTTCCAATCGAAATTGTGAATTAGAGGTCTATGCTATGCGTTTATATAGATCTCTCTCAGTAGAAAAACTTCAAAAGCTCAAGGAATTTCTTTCAATTTTAAGTTTGAATTTCACTTTACAAAAATTTAACTTAAGAATTTCTAATTAAATGAATATTATCATTTTATTTACCTTCCATTTCCAATATCTTTGTTTCACAACATCTTCAGAAAGTATTTCTGCCTTTATAAAGTGTAAAAATTTCAAAATTCCAAATAAAATTAAAATTTTCATTTTGACACTTTTTCTTTATTTCAAGTCTAACAACTTTAAAAATTGTATTAGAAATGAAATTTTTATTTCAATTTATATCAAAACAATTTTTTTGTTTTAATTTCGTGATTTTCAAATGAAAGTAATAAATATTGTCGTGAAGGTTGAAAAAATCAAAAAGAAATGCCAAATACCCATTAATGAATTGGTGTACTTTAGCGCATTTTTTGGCGTCACAGATCAGAGTTTGTTTACAATTTTTAATATGGAAAATTTTAGTTCGCAATATCTCGAGTAATGTAATAAGTGACAGCTTTTTAACTATAACTGCCGCCAATAACTCGACAGCACAAATCAAAAACAAAAAACTGGATGTTTCTAACTATTATAGATTTCAAGATCTCGCACCTTATTCAGCCAGCCAAAGTGAATGTATAAGCTGCGTTGTTGTCACCAAAAATACGCTAAAAATTACATTTGAAAGCTTATTATATGAGAAGAAGTACTTATTTAAAAGGATAAAATAGAAAAAATTTAGAGTTTTCGAAGAAAATCAATGTTTCAGATAGAAGGATAAATAACATAAGTGCTAATATTGCACATATTCGATCCTCTAAGAATTCTAAAATACCCATCTTCACCCCAGTCAACAGACCTAAAAAAATTTTCATTAATTTTAGAAATCGAAATTTTTATTTAAATTACCAAGAATTTTTGACAATCCAGTAATCAGTTGGTGGGCTTGTTGTGTTGTCTGTATCATAACCTAATGAAAATTGAGGTAAAAAATTTAGATTTTGATTTAAAACTATACAAAGAAATTTCTTAATTTCTAAAAAACTAAAATGTTTCTCACCAACAATGCAAACAGCATGATCAATTTTACCAGTGCAAGAAGTATCATCGAAAATTCCATCACTATAAAAGTAAAAATTTTCAAAACTTGCTCTCATTCCAACAGCTAATGGACCAATCGAATAAAGAGCTCGTTTTAAATTTTCTTCATCACCAATAACGAAATTGTAATCAACTATGGAAGATTTTGAAGTTGATGTATTTTGACATTTTTGATCGAAGCCAGTGTATTTATAATCATTGTCATTAACTAGTCCAGGATTATAATATATATAATTGTATGCTTTTGTTATATAGCCGCCCTAGATAAAAAAACTGAAATAGCGTGGAAATAGACAGAGTTGTTGATTTAACGGTTCTTTGCCAATAGCCAAAATCTACTATAGAAAGTAGTCGAATGTTACAAATTATATTCTAGGATTGTTAAAGTAGAATCTATATTGTAATCATTGATTGCTTTTTGAATTTTGGATTCTAGCTACGAACCAGTAATTTAACTACTCTGGTAGATAATAATTTTAAAATTATGAAAGTAATCCAAACTCACATTACATCCAAAATTTCCAAATGATCTTGAGCAGTCGACAATTTGTTGTTTTGATAATTTATTTAAAACTCCATATTTTTTTGCAATTTGACCTTCTAATGCACAATTTGCTGCAAATGCGTAACAACTTCCTAATAAAATTTATAAAATATTAATTTTTAGCGCATTTTTGTTTACAAAGTTCACTTTGGCTATTCGGCTGGCTGACTGGTGAGCCATGAGATCTTGAAAACTATAATAGCTAGAGACTTGCGGCTTTTGGCGTTTGATCTGTGCTAACGAGTTATTGCGGCGACGCTTAGTTAGAAAGCTGTCACTGATTGCTGAATGTGGGAAATTACGAATTTAAATTTCCATATTGAAAATTGTAAACAAAAAATTTTTTCGTTGGTTACTAAGATTTTCGTCGACGCGTTATTTCGCATCTTTTAAATTTGACTTGACCGTTATTTTTAGATCAATATATTCTGGTAAAAACGAAATTAAAAGAAATAGATTAAATAGATTAATACATTCGATTCAGTTTCATAAATTAAATTTCAATATTAATAATAAATTCAAAACTATACAATGTTTTAAAATTGCTAAATTTGCGATTTGAATTTTAATTTTATAGCAATTTCAATTTTTCAAATATGGAAACCATGATAGTCTTCATTAATATGAATTTAGAAACCTGAATTGCTTCAGAAAATTCAGTAATTCTTTATATTTGTTATAATAAATTTTTTTTAAAAACTTTTGATTAAAGAAACAAATCTGCTAAATCTGTAATCTGTTAATAAACATTGATCTGTGGCATAAAAATGCGCTAACTTGTCACGACTAACTAATCATCGGCTTGGTTTTAACTAACTTTAGTCAATTAAAAAATGAACTAAAATTTAGGCAAATAGTTCTATTTTTAATCGACTAAAAATTTGTTAAATTTCAATAATACTATTTAATAATAATTTTTGTTTTGGACTCTGTTTTTTTAACAAAAGTCAAAAATATTTTTTTCCACAAACCGCAATAATATCCTTGATCTTCAACATTAGTCACAAGACCTTTTTGTCTCCAATCCCAACTTGCTGGTGCTGGTGGGAAATTTGTAGGCGATGAAGATGCAACTCTAGCTTGAAACCGATCAATTTTATTATAATCTGCAGAAATAAGTTCATTCCATATGTTTAAACTCTGCTCATCTTCATTTGCTCGTGCATTCAACGCCATTTTAAATAAAGATTTTTTCGTGCCATATTTAAGATTTTGTTTACTAATGCTCATAAGATATTTTTTAAAACGGGAAAAACCTGAACTTTTAGTTCCAGTATTATTTGCAGCGTTTTTTTTGCCATATTTAATCTTGATAGAAAAATAAAAATAAAATTGTGTTACAAAAAATTTTAACAATCTGTGGTGTGATGAAAAGAAAAAACTAATTCTCAAATGTTTAGTTTAATTAAGAAAAGTTTAACAATCACTTTTACAAATCATAAAAATTTTCATTTGATGTTTTCTTTATTAAGTCAAATCAGTTTTAATATCAATTAATTTTTTATAATATTTTATAGTTAAAAAAAAATAAAAACTCAGGCGTAGATACGTAGAAAAGGAATAGTAGAATAAATATTAAAAAAAAGTAAAAGGGAACAGCAATTTGTTATTTGTTGCTTTTGTTTGCTCTTATTTTGCTCTAATTTGATTCCTTTTACTTTTATGAATTTTGTTTCTTTTCGTTTTAAATCTGGATTTTGTTAGTTTGATCAGTAAAATTTAAAGTCAAAGTAAAAAGAACAAAATAGAGCAAAATATACCAAACTGGAATATAGATAGAGCAACTTGGAGTACTTACTTTCCATTCCTCAAAAAGTGTTGAAATTTTTAAATCACTTAAATCTGCATTAATGATGGAAAAATGACAAAAAATTGCCATTGAAATAATTAAAAGAGTTTTCATTTTTGAGACCTTGATTTAACAAAATTTAAACAATGAATAAAACTTTTTCAAGCCCTAGCAAAATAAAAAAATCGTGAAACGTTGATAAATTTCTATTCATGCTTTATTAAGTTAATTTTTATTAGTGCAATGACTTTATAAATTTTATATGCCTATAAATTTATTATTATTAGATTAAAAACTTTTAAAATCACTTTAAAAAATCGTAGATAGACCACCTAAAGTTAGGCCTTTTACTTTTATTTAAAATTTTATTCCAAGTGATTTTTCAATTGATTAAATTTTCAAGTTTAAACTTTTGATTAAGATTTTAAAACAATGTGTCTGTTTTAAGAGTTAGGCATTATACAGGTTATAATTTTATACGAAAAAATTTGTATAATGCTTAGTCCTACTATTTTACCTTTCTTTCATTTAACATAAATTTATATCTCTAAATGTGATTTTATATTTTGCTTCTATAATTTTTCTTTTCAAATATTTGGATAAACTACATATTTATTAATTCCACATAAATTTGATCCCATTTTCATTCGTATATATCCATTCTCACCCCAATCAGTTGACCTGTTTCAAAAATTAAATAATTATCATCAATATTTTTCATATAAAATTTTCGCATTTTTCTATTCATATGTAAAGAAGACGTTATAACATTTGTCTATCCGTCCATCTGTCTCTTTAGCTAGTCTTTTTTTAAATGTTTTTCTTTTAAACTTTTTGCATTAAAATATTATGTCCAAAGCAGGAAATATTTGTTAAAAAAAACCTCACCATAAGATTTTCTTTTATTTTGTCAGTTTTGCCTCAAATAGTCAAATATATGCAAATTACCACATATTACATGTAATATTACTTTTCAGATGTGGCATAATGCAAACTACATACAAAATTTTCATCTATCTTAAAGTATCATGAATTTTATAGAAAAATATGTCAGAGATGATGTGTATAAACATAATACTGTTCTAATAACAAAAATCTGTCAATAAAATTTTTAAAAATTCTTAGAAAACATTTACGAAATTATATCGAGATAAATTTCATTAGAATGAGTTTTGCAATAAAATACTTGTCTGATAAAGGAAAACAGGGTTGGAAAAACAGAAATCTGTTAACAGAATCTGTCACAGATTTTGACAGAATCTGTTCTGTCACAGGAAAATCTGTTAACAGAATCTGTTTTTTTGTTTACATGTTTGTAGCTATTTAAAATTTGCTTTTAAATGTGTTAATCGAAGCAAGATTCGATTTCGGAACCTACAATGCACTAGGTCGAGTATCTAGCAACTGTACCATCGCAGATATTTATATTTTTGACTACTTTTTGCGAAATTCATATTTATATCTTATCTAATGCTTAAATTTAAAAGAAATTGTCACATTCGCGATGCAAATTGCGAATACAATATCCAAACAAGATTTCAATACTAGATAACACTATAAAAAGATATTAATATGAATTTCGCAAAAAAGTAGTCAAAAATATAAATATCTGCGATGGTTGAGTTGTTAAAAACTTGGTCTAATGTATTGTAGGTCTCGAGTCGATTCTTGCTTTGATCAACATATTCATAAGCAATTTTTAAGCCAATTTTGAAAAGCTACCACCATGTAAACAAAAAAACAGATTTGTTAACAGATTTCGTCTGTCGACAGATTTCATCTGTTTACATATTTTAACAGATTTCCAACCCTGAAGGAAAATATGCTTGTAGCATGTTATTGACGGTTATTAATACTGTTTTTTACCAAGAATTTTTGATGATCCAGTAATTAGTTGGTGGATTTGTTGTATTATCGGTTCCATAGCCTTAAAATTAATTTATTTTAAAATTTTTTTGATGTTTTTTTATTTTCTTACCAATAAGACAAACAGCATGATCAACAATTCCATAACAATTTTCATCATCATAAATTCCACTGTCATAATAATAAAAGCTATTCAGATTTGATTTAATAGCAATTGCTAATGGGCCCACTTGAACAAGTTTTTCTTTCAAATTTGCTTCATCTCCTTGCACAAAAGTATAACCAGAAATCTCAGCAGAATTCATATCTGGTGTATATTGACAAACTTCATTTACACCATAATATGGATATGAACTGTCATTTGCTAGTCCTGGATTGAATTTAGTGTATTTAAATGAAGCTTCCATGTAACCGTTCTTAAATAAATTAATTTAGTAAAAGAATAAAAGTTAAAAAATTTAAAACATACTTCACAACCTTTATTTCCATAAGGCCTTGAACAATCAACAATATTTTGCTCCGATAGTGTCACAAGTTTTCCATAATATTTTGCAATTTGACCTTCAAGTGCACAATTAGCTAAAAGCAATAAAATTTTGAAAATAACGAAATAATTTTTTGTATATTTTTTACCAGCAAATGCATAACAAGAGCCACAATTGAAGCCTTGATCTTGAACTTCTGTAACAAAACCAAAATCACGATAATCTAAAGTTGGTGGCAAATAAATAACATCTTGATATTCAGAAGGTTCTGATGAACTTGTAGTTGGGTATACTGTGCTTTCTGGTGCATCAAATCCATTTCTTATATTCTTGGCTGCAGCACTACTTGATGCTTGAGTGTTAAGTTTCATTTGAAATTGCGATCTACCAGTTAAAAATTTAAGTTTTTGCTTTGTAATGTCCATCAAAGATTGCTTGAAGTTTAAGTAACTTTCTGAAGTATTTGATGGCAAATATAATGGTGAATTAGGAACATTTGATGGAGTTTTTAATATTTCTCTCTTAAAATAAAAATTTTTAGTAAAAGTAATTTTTAGATTGTAAAATTTTTACCTTCCAAATTGCATATTTTTCTCTAATATACTTATCACTTAATCCGTTATAAAAATCAACAAAAATTAATAAAAAGAAAAACAAAATTAAAATTTGCTTCATTTTCAATTAGTAAATATGACTAAAAAAATAAGTTTAAATAATCGAAGTTTCACGACTAAACTTATATTTCATAAATTTTCATTTTTTTTCAAAAGTTCATTGCACAAAAGTACAGCGTTTATACAATTTTTGAAATTGGAATATTAAATTTTAATTCAGAGTTGTGAAAGTAGAATCTACTTTGTAGTTTTTAACTACTGACTATGGACCATTAGATTAACAACTCTGTTTTAATTTGAAGCGATGTGAATATGTTCTGAACAATATTAGAGGACTAGCGGTAATCAAATTGCTGCAAGTTAAGTTCTAATCAAGGATTGCGAATTTTATCTAAAAATATTATTAAAATATTAAAAAAAAGATATAGAAAGTACACGACCACGGATCGGAGTACTTAAGCGCATTTTTGTCACCACAGATCAGTTTTTATTAACAGGTTACAGGGTTAACAGATTCGTTTTTAATCAGAAGCTTCATTTAAAAAAAATTAAATAGAACTGATGTTGAGAACTCTTGAGCTCTTTGAAGCAAAAACTTCAAAACTTTATTAAGGAAGTCTGTCATGGTTTTTAAATATAGAATATTAGGAAAGATATGAAAGAAATATTTCAAGTTGCAAATTTTGTGACTTTAAAACATCGTTGTTTTGTTTTTATTATTAATATTCGAATTCTATTTAGGAAAAAGAGTCGAATAAATTAATGAATTTAATTGATTTATTCTTTTAATTTTATTTTTAACAGAAAACATTGGTCTGTTAATAACGGTCAAATCGAATTTAAATTCAAAAAGATGCGAAAAAACGCGTCGACGAAAAAATCTTAGTAAGCAAAGAAAAAAATTTTGTTTACAATTTTCAATATGGAAATTTTAAATCGTAATATCTCGAATAATGCAATCAGTGACAGCTTTCTAACTAGCCGTCGCCGCAATAACTCGATAGCAC
>JACWBX010001033.1:0-11739 GCA_014622435.1 Polypedilum pembai
ATTTAGTTGAAGTTATTTGCGTTAGTTGAAATTTAGTTGAAAATTTCAAGTAAAAATCGATTAACGCAAATAACTTCAACTAAATTTTAATTGACTAAAATTTTCAACCAAAAAACAACCAAAATTTAGTTGACTAAAAATAAAATATTAGTCAAATAAATTTTAGTTGATTTTTGGTTGAAATATTTAATCGAATAAAATTTAGTTGCAACTTTAGTTAATCGCAAACAATTTCGGACTCTGATTTTTATATTGAGCAAAATCAATGCAAAATAGATTTTTCCCTTTTTTTTACGTCAGTAACGTTGTTTCAACTGGTCATATCTTTTTAACAAAAGCTTCAATCTCAGATGTTAATATCTTAAATTGTAGTACTAATTAGTACTACAGAATGGCATATTAACTTCTGCTATATGTTGTGTCAGTTTAGAGAAAAATGAATCAGAAACAACGTTACTGATGTAAAATTTTTTGATTCTTGCCCATATAAACATAAATATATATTAATTCAATTAATGTTGCTTAATAAAACATATATTCCAATATTATGTTGAAGTAAGATTACTATTATTATAACACATGAAAGTTCTCTTTCAATTTGTATTTTCTCGCGCGCATGTTATTATGCACAACTAGAATGTAAATTTAAATTTAATAATGAAATTTTATTCTGATTAAAGAAATTTTTAGCACATTTTGCTCAAAAAAAGTGTTATTGTCTGCACTTTTTCCGTCTGTCTATCTCCCTAACTAGTGTTTACCAGAATGGTTTTTCGTCCAAATTTTTGCATTAACTTATTGCTGCTGACCCTAAGACCTGTGTTACAGAAATTCTTCTCGAAAATCCACGCCGTTCACGAGTTATTCCAAAAATTGAATTTTCTGAAATTCAAAGAAAAGTTTTTTGAAATTATTTTAAAATCGATTTCATTAAATTTTCAATAGATTAAATTTTGCTGCAAAACACTGATCTGCAACGGGAAAATGCGCTATTAACACGTCATGATGGTTAAATCAAAATCCGCTTTAATCAATCATTAAACCAAACAAAACATTGTTTTGCAAAACAAAATATTTAAAAGTTTTATTTAATATTTAGCATTTTCTATATTGCATTAAATGTAGTAGTCTCTAAACATTATGAACTGTGAATTTTTAATTTTGCTTGTCATTTTGATGAGTAAATAATGTTCTTAAAACGAAAACGCACAAAGGCGCAAAAATCCGCGAAAGTTGAGCGAAATTTTTTCACGCCAGTGAACATTTTATTGCAGTATGAAAAATGAAAGAGAGAATGCAAAAAAAATATAAATTTCTCTTTGCTCGCTTACCTGAGACTGCATGTAACAACAAACATCCAACAGTGAAAAATAAAAAAATTATAAAATAAATAAAAATTAAATTAAAAAATACATATCCGAGTATATGAATGAGTCGTCACATGTATGAAACTTCATTTCACAGCTATGTAATATCGATCTCTCAGAATGTTTCTCTCCTTTTTAGAATTTTATTTCATTTTTTTTTATTTTACACATCGAGAAAAATTAAAATTTATCCATCTTGTATGCATCGTATGTATGCTCGCTCCCCTTTATCTGCTATATCTCGGACATTTGTGTATACAATTTTTTACACTCTCTGAACACTTTTTTTCTCGACTCCCCTTCTTTGTGTGTCTCATCTAACTCACTCGCTGGCTATGTATAATTCCTTTTTTTAATTTCATCTCATATATATTTCGACTGAATTTTCATGCAGTGCTACATATTGAGGAAAAAATTTCAGCGAGCATATCTGTACAATTTTTCGCGATCTATGTGTGCTCAAATTCAATGGTCATGTGATGAATTTATTTCATGTGTGTGTCTCATCCTTATGGTCGTCATCAGTGTCGCCTATCTCTTTTCCACATCTCTCATACTCTTCTTGAAACAGAATGCTACACACACATACCCATAATTTTTTATGTCGCTAGCTATGATGCAAAAAATAAAACACTTTTTTTTACTTCAGAATATAACATTCCTTTACTTGTTATTACATACACTTCCAAAGGAATGATGATTAAAAATTTTGGCAAAATTGCCTCGAGAATCATTTTTTTTAAAAACAGGTGAATTTTAAAATAAAGAAAGTATTGCATCTTTGTATGTATGTATGTATCTTTTATTTTACAAAATTGGTATTTAATTAAATTACAGTAAATATACTTAACAATCACACTCACTGAATTGAATTAATAAATACTTTTAACTCTCTATTGATGGTAGCAATTAGTGAATTTAGATCATTTTTGTGCACTCTTATGAACTCATTATAAAGTTTTACAGCCTTGATGAATAATGAACATTTTGTTGATACTCTCTTTGTAAATTTTATATTAAGCGTTATAGTGCTTCTCAGATCACGATGGTGTAAATCGTTTCGGTTGTTGCATCTTATATTGAAAAAAAAAGACAAAACGTTAGAAATAAAGTATGAATTTAATTTTATCAAATTAAAATCTTAAAACAATTTTAATTTCATTAGGATTTCAAACATTTTTATCAATTCTTGCGTTTGAGAATTTTTTCGCGACGTGAACAAAAATTATGTCCAATTTAATTTTTCGCTTTTTCTATCTAAAAATGTATAGCATACATGTTATGTCCACATACATTTATTTATCCATCTAGCCACCTAACCATCACCATTCTCCTCTCTCACAACTTCTCATACTTGATGCTGCTAAAAAATCGGTCCCTTCGCGATTCTACTTTTTCATTTCATTGCCGTTGAATTTAAATCAGCAGAAAAAAACTGTGTACGGTATATTTGCACTCTCTCCTCCTTACCTTATTTCATATAAAATACTCGTCGGACTCTATTCCTCCTCACTGCTGCTGCTGCTGTTATTATGTTTGCATTGCATATATACACCACTGTTGGCTCCTGCGTGTGTGAAATGCGAAAAAAATTGTGTGTATACTGAAAAAAAAAAAATTTCCGTTCTCTGTCCGATGCCTTTTCGCAATAAATGATTTTTCTGCTGCTTCTACTTCTCTTTTTCACAGAAAAGTTCCCTTACTTATTCGTCAGTGTGTGTTGTATGTTTATGTATAAAATACACCGAAAAAAAGAGAATAAAACTGCATGGATGACATCGTAGACTATTGTGTATGCGAATAAATTCGATTTTAGGACTAAAAAGGCTGCGATATGAGAAACATTCACTCCTTCTCTTTCTCTTCATTTTTAAGCGACGCAGGCATTGTATACATGTATATGAAAGAGTAAAAATATGAAATGATGGCGCAATTAGGAAACGCAAATGAACGCAAGAAATAAGTAGATGGAGACGAAGCAGTAAAGGATAGGGTCATAATCATAATTTTTTTTCTCTCTTTGTGTCATCATGCAATGAAGGCGGCAGCAGTCAGAGCGAGCGTGTTAAATATTAAAAGTAAAAAATTAAACATTTAAGGGAAAGGGATTGCTTCTGCTTTATATGCTTTTAGCTGCATCTTTTTGATGAAAGCAAAAAAAATTCAAATTTTAAGCGAATCTAAATTTTTCAAAGGAACACCACCTTTTCTTTGCTGAATTATTTATATGGAAGTCCTTCGCGAATTCAACCTCCTACTCTTTCACGCGCGATAGCAACAGCAGTGAGTAAAAATGTAAATAAATTTTGCCATCCTTTTGCAATTTTCTTTTTTCCTCTCACACATTGTTCGAGTATTGCGAAAAGAATTGGCTATGGCTTTTTAGCTACTGGGTAAAATTGAACATTAACCATGTGCTGCATGCTTGATGACTTTTAGTGCAGGGTTTCATCTTTAGCAACTATAATTATAATTTTAATTCTAAGAAATTTTAATTGAAACTGCCTCAAAAGAATTTTTTTTTTCATAAAATCATTAAATTTTTAATAGCTTGAGTCCCTGAAAACTATAAAGAAAAAACTACATTCAAGTCTTTTATTCGCCAGCATCCACACACATACAGTGATTTTTTTGGATTTATAATGTAAAAAATATTTTTTTTTCTGTTGTACTATTTCCATCTCAATTCGTCGTTAAAAAAAGAAATTTTCTACTTTTCCGCCTTATGTGTATACTGCCACACGATCAACAGTGGAAATGGTTACGAGAGAGCCTATATTTTTTACACATTCGTGCATCCGTACTCTGTTTTTGATAATTTTTTCCATCGTCATTCTTTGTGAATATACATATATGCAACATCAAATCCAAAGCATACTCATTCTTGCTTCTTTGTACCTCCACCATTGCTGCCACTACTGTTGGAATAGAAGAGAAATAACAGCAATGTGCAAAAAAATTCGTACATAGAAGAGAAAAAAATCCAGTTGAACAGATGAATAAATATATGTGTACAGACAGTTGCCATATAACAAAAAGGAAAACCAGCATTTTCTCTCCTCGCTCTGCAGAAAAAAAGTGTTTTCCCTCTTTTACTTTACTCGCATTTTTCTCCTATCATATAGGAATATGCATGTACACACATATATTGTAAAACTTAATAAATGATTTTCATGCATCGCGGATTTCGGCATTAATCAATACCATCGAACTTTCCACGTCTCGCGAGTGAGAGGATTTTAAGAACCGCTTACAAGACTTGCAGCGGTTTTCGTCGGTTAATGTTTTTTTTAACATGTAAATTTGTGTGCTCAAATGTTACCCGATCACAAAAAATCATATTATTTCATGTGCTGATAAAACAAAACTTTTTGCAACAGCAACAATAAAAAATTCTATTTATTTCTTTTTTATTTTTCTATTCAGTTGCAGATTTTAATTTTTGAAAAAATATTTGCTTTAAATAGTCTCCTTTAGTTTACGATTAAAATTAAAGAAAAATAATTTTCATTTTACAAATACGGAAAACATGAAAATGCAAAATTGTTATTGTTTTGTTATTGAAATCTAAAATTAATGTAAAAATTACAAAAAAATAGAAGATCTTTAATTAGTAAAGGACTTTCTGAAGTGAGAAAAGATATGGACTGATTAATTGATTTGCTTTAAACTAAAATTAAAGTTTTTAATCATAATGAATTTAATAATTTATTTATCTTTATTAAGCCATAAATTAATCTAGTAAAAATTGTTTCTCAATTTATTCTAATTATATGAAGAAATAATTTTTAAAGTGTTTTAGAAATTTCCAAAAATTTAAACTAAATTTTTGAGTGGTTATCTTTTCTTCGGACAGAAATTAATGAAAAATTCCGCTGATGCGCACTATCAACGTAAAATTTATTTATATCATTTTCTTCAGACTGAGAAATGCGCCATCTCAAAATCTGTACAGAAACTAGAATTTTAAGTAGAAAACAGTTTATAAATTTTTTTTCCATTTAAATTTTTTATTTGAATAAAACTACAACAAAAATTTCAGATATTAATGTGGCGTGACGACTAAAATTCTATGCAAAATTTTATTTACCTCAACTAAAGGGAAAAAAATCATCATTATTATTAAAACTTAAGCAGTTTATAAAATTAAAAGTTTTTATTTGACAATTAAATGATAACAGTGATATGTTATAAAGCATAAAAAGTAAGTCGCTTTTCCTTCAACCAACCGTTGATCAGTCAAATACTCAAAAATAAGTAAATTTTACAAAGTAAAACTGTAAATATATTTTTATCAACATATAATTATCCAAAAACAATCATTTAGTCTAATTTAAATGAATATAAACAAACTTAATTTTTAGTGCATTTTCCTTTTAAGAAAAGTGCTACTGTCCGTACTTGGTCCATCCTTCTGTCTGTCTCTATAATTAGTCTTTACCAGAACGGTTTCTAGTCAGACTTTTTGTGTTGATCTCTTGCTTTTGGTCATAAGACCTGTGTAACGGAAGATTTTTCCAAAAGTTCATGCTGATCCCAAGTTATGACCCAAATAGTTTTTAAATGCGGATATATATGCTAAAATATCGCATGTCACATTTACACTGCATATTTTGCAAGATTTTCGTATACATGTTATACATGTTTAAAGTCATTAAATTCGCAAGAAAACATCTCAACAATGAATTTGAGGCGTCAATCTGGATTCTAGTGATTCAGTGGTTCCATTTAAGATCAATTCAAACTAAAGATTTTTCATTGAAAGTTTCAAAAGACTAAATTTTAATCTAAAACAATGATCTGTCACAGAGCAGTTAAGCGTTTCGAGTGGCTAGGGCGTTGATCTGTAATTCTTGGATTTTTCAGAAGTTTCGCAGGAGAATGCGCTTTTAACAATATAATTATTTTTGATAAAGTAAAATTCTAAAATATGAATTACAAATACAAAAATTATGTTTAAGTAATAAAAGTATTAAAGCTTTATTCTTTTTTTTTATTTGCAACATCAATTTTTATTATTATTTGTTCATCATTTATTGTTTCAGTTTTACAAACATCAAAAAGTTACATTTTGATACATATTCCGCTTATAGATTTCGTGCAAAATATGGAAAGGTAAAGAATGACAACGTTCAGCATCAACATTTTATTGAATTTTTTAATGACTCTTTTGTGAGTTGTCAGAGCCTTCTGATACTGGTGATTTATCTGCATTAATCTATAATTTTAAAAATTTTTTAAGAATATTTTTGTATTTTAAATTTAAAAGTTTCTTACTTGAATTCCTTGCAAAAGCATGTTTGATAGCGAATCGACATCTAAAGACTCATCCAAAGCTGAAATCTTTTTCAAAGCTGACGAAACAATTGATAAGTCACCCCTCAACTCGCTCACAACCGCAGTAATCTTCTTAGCATTGCTCAGCACTTCAACTGATTGAGTGTATGGATTATATCTGACCATAAATGGCCGTTGAATACTGCATGCAAAATCTCTCAACTTTTCTTTCGCTTCCTCAAAGCTATCTGTGTAATAATAAGCGTTCTGATATGCTGTAACTATGCATTCTTCATAGCATGTGATCTCAGGATCGAATTTCTTAATTTTCTCCGTTGCTGTAATTGCATGTTGAAGCTCAGCGACTGATGAAAGAAGACCAGCGCCATAGACTTTAAAAGATCCATCTGATTGTTTGCAAAGACCAAACTCGACAGTGAAGAAGTAAAGCTAAATTTTAAAACATCAATTATTTTTAAGTTTTTTGAATCTCAAGATGAAAAACTTCGATATTTTTGGCTTTTCTTTTTGTCTATTTCTTAACCATTTTTACAAAAATGATTTTTCTATGAACATTCTTTATTAAATCATATGATATTTCCATCAATGAGACCAATTAATTTATCAGAAACTTTTAACAAATCTTTATAATGTTAATAATTTTAATAGAAATGTCATGTTAAATTTTTTAATATTTGAATTTAGAAAACAATACGTAAGATGCGTTCTGCTTTTTCTTTTCAAATTAAGATAGCATAAGGTTTATGTCAAGAATAGAATTTAATCAAAATAAAGACAGTAAATACTTTTTAAATTGTTTCGAATCTATGAAACATTGAAAATAATTTATTTTGAGAGAATCCGCTTTTAAAGCATCAAATTGATGCTATCAATGACAGCTAATGTTAAAGATTTTTTAATATTTACCGTTGCTAGTTTTGAAACATCTTCATCTGATGCACCTAATGATGCAAGTCCAATTTCTTGCGAAAATTGAGCGAAAGATGGATTTGCTAGAAGAGGCATGTGACCAAGTAATTCATGACAACAGTCGGGTTCTAAAATGAAGTATAAATATGAAAAATTTAATAAAATTACAAAAATTTATTACCTGGCGTATAAAATGGATCTGAAGAATGTCGAATGTATTGAGTGCAATGAAACACACGAAATGCTAATCCAGACAAAAAATCACGAGGTGAAAGATAGCCAGCCACTGGCCTCACCTGAAAACCAGTTTTTCGCTTCAAAAATACATTAATATCCTGAAGTTGTGGCAAATTGTCTTCTCTATATCCGCAATATTTCACAAGTTGAGGCCAATTTTCCAAATATTCTGGAACAGCATGTTTAATATAAAGTTTATGTAGTTCGCGAAAAACAACACCCCTTTAAAGTTTAAGAAAGAAAAAGTGAGACGTATGGCATAATTTAATTTAAATAAAGCTGAATGCAGGCACAAATTGACACTAAATCTAATTATTTACCATGTTCGTATCTCTTCGGGAGTGTATTGAATTTTAGGAATGGGTGAGCCGCTGTGGAAAATAAGAATCAATTAGTTAAGTTTGAAAATTATCTTAAACAATTGAAATTCTTATTCTCACTGTTTATAAGAATTGGCAATTGCTGCAAATTGTTCACGACGTTTTCTATAGACGGGATCTTTAAAGCCAGGATGGTCAGCATCAAGATCAGATCCGTACATGAGAACATTTTGAGCACGATCCAAGTCAGAGATTTTTCTCGGAAACCAACAGAATGTATCGGAAAAGTCAAAGCTATTACATTTTGAGAGTGGTGTTGGTGGTGGATATTCGTCACTAACAATGGCCGAAGCATAGTTGACTGACTGAACTTCACGTTTAAGCATTCTCACTACATGGTCAAGATGCTTCGCATCACATTCAATGTCTACTAGTACATCAGCCTGTTTTAATGGTGAGAAATTTTATTATACACTTCACCTTTACACATTCATTCATAAATGAATGCAACGTGGGATATTTATGACTCACAGTCTCAGTTTCTTTCTCTGAATGCAACTCAATATGCAAGACATTTATACCAAGCTCCTGAAATACTTGCAACGCTCGAGCTAATGCACCGACTTGACTAAGTGAAATAAATTCGAACAATTATAATTATTTATTGTGAAATATTTTTGTTATACTATTTAACAGAGTCCGAAACCGTTTTTCGACTAACTAAAATTCAACTAATTTTTAGTCGATTAAAAATAAAATACTAATCGACTAAATTTTAATTGTTTTTTAGTTGAAAATTTTAATCGATTAAAATTTTGTTGAAATGTAACCGAAGATTTTAACCGGTTAAAATTTAGTTGATTTTTAGTCGGTATTTTTAACCGACTAAAAATTAGTTGATTTTTAGTCGATCATTTTAACCGAATAAAATTTAGTTAGTCGACTTTAACCGACTAAAATCGATTTTTAACTAAAATTTAACCGGTTAAAATCTTCGGCTAAATTTCAACTAAATTTTAGTCGATTAAAATTTTCAACTAAGATTGTTTTATGAATAGGATAAAACCGAATAGCAAGGTGACTTACTGTTTAAGAGTGAAAATAATTGATGTTCTATCAGATGTTGTAATAGATCCATTTTCATTTTTTTCACCGTTTGATGTTTCTTCTTTTTGCTTGAATTTACAAAAAAAAACAATTTTATAATTACTTCCTAATTTTTAAGAACTTTTTCAATTTATTTATCTTTTTAATTTCAATGAAAACTTCAATTCTTAAGAAATGAAAAAATTTCTAAACTACTTTACTATAATAAATTAAAAAATTTTCATTTACACTTCCAATTAAATCCTTTGGTTTATGAATAGGTGAACCTTCTTTAACAGCCCACTCTTGCTCTCCACTTCGATATAGCCAAAGTCCCAAAAGACTTTTCCCCGATGCCGACATGATGTTTAAATTTTTTATTGCAAAATTTTTTCAGAGATTTCCCAACTGAATTTATTTTTGCAAGCCACAATTTTAATGGAAAAACTTTATCATTTGATTGATGTATGATGAATACTTCTTCAACACAACAATCACAATTTTACACTGAATTAAATTCTTATTCACAATTTTTATTCCATTTGGAAAATTTTCACTACAAACAATTATTGCTTCTATTTAGAACACATCACTGTTAAATCCAAGACGAGAACTGAAGACTGACTGAATCATTCGTTGCCTTTTATACCAAATGATTTCTCCACATCACAATGCGAGTGAGGTATGAGGATTTTCTACTTCAGTATAAATTAGCACACATGCATACAGCAATTGTAGTAGAGGGAAAAAGAAAGAAGATCCTTACGCATTTGTGGAAAGGAGATTGAGGGAAAAAGTGAAGATGCTCTTGTTACATCTGTGTGCGTGTAAAAAATCTTTCCAGCATTTTTCTCATTGGCTCAATAAAAAAAGAATCATGATGTACTTTCAGATTTTCTTCCGTAATTTTCTATTCATTCAAGAAGTTAAACTGTGTCAGCATCTAAGAAGAATAAGTGTTGGTATTATCGATAAAATTTAAGAGGAATGAAGGTGTTGATTGAAGATGTTTTTAAGAAGTTTTATGATCAACCCTGTTGCTATATTTGCAATTTTATCCAAAAATTTTTTTGAAAAAGACGAATTATGAGAAAACTTTTCATATGAAATTTATTCAAATTAAAGAAATTATATTTTGGACAGAGTGCAATAATTTATGTAAAATCTATGATATAAAATAAACTCATTCCAGACAAAACTATTTTTTTTTGAGTATTTGTTACCAGTTGCATTTACCATTAAAAAGAAAATAGCGAAAAAGTGGAAGAAAGAAAAGGGGCTTTGGTCACATCGACGTATTGACATAACGCTTTTTATTTTCCTCTCAAACAGAACACAATGCATACAATCGCCCCTCAACCCAGATTTGTACTAACATGAAAAATCTTTTATCATTCTCAATTGCTGGCCTATACAAACACACTTTTTTTTCTATAAATAATAGTTTGTGGCCGCCACTCGAAAGTGTATTTTTATTTTTATCAGTCGAAAATTGGACTTTGTGTCAACGAAATGCTGAATTCAATTATAATCTCAAAGAGACGTCTTTCAATGGAATTTCCACATGACAAATTTGAATTTTTATCCTTTTTGAAGTTTTTATTTTTGCCTCGTTCTAATTAAATTTACATATGCATGGTATACCAGCATACATACAAAACACAATGGCCAATGAGATTTAGATTTTCTATCACCAGAAGCGTGTAGATGAGAATAGAAGTTAATGATCTGTTGCGATTTTCATTTTAAGCAACGCATATATGAGAACTATCATGATAGAAATGAATAATAATGTAGTGGGTGTATGTGAAGCAGAATTATGTTCATGTGTATTTGATCTAATGAATTTTTGTTGTTATATAAATTTTCAGAGTGTGAAGGGAGATATATGTGAGTATTTATCTCACAACATTAGTTTTATTAAGTGAATGTTTAACGATTTTTCCTTTTCTCACTGGTAGACGATATCAGTTTTTTTCCTTTATTTTTTGTATTGATAGACTTTGCTGTCAGAATAAATTGAATTAAATCGAATAAAAGTATTATGGTTGAGAATTAAAGTGATTTTAAATGTTTAAATGTCTTCTTTAATAGCACTTAAAGGTTTTATGTTTTTCTTTAATCCATATGATGGAAAATTAAATAAATTAGAATTCTAGAAAAGTTTTCTTACCTTGTACATAAATCTGCTTCATTTACAACAATTTGATAAGACAACTTCGAATTTAAGGATGTGTGAAAAAAAAATCTTATACTCTCATGTTTTATTAATGAACTCTTTATTCCGTTTCAGTTCTCCAATTTCATTTAAACAGAATTTTTATATTCTTTTTCTAAACTAAGTGAAAAAACTCTTTGTCTTGTTTATTTAATTTGTTAAATTTAACGTTTTTAGAAGCTTTTAGTCTAATATTTAAGTTTTAATTAGTTTGTCTACAAGCTGTTTAAATTCAAATAAAATTTCAAAATATTATCTAAGATTAATAAAACAAAACAATCGTTTTAGGTTTTTTTTATTTTAG
>JACWBX010001038.1:0-11134 GCA_014622435.1 Polypedilum pembai
AGCATGAATACAGCAACAGCAGCAATAAACGATTCGTATCTCTTTCACATTTGATCATCTTCATATCACTCATCATCACTGTTTTCTATGCAATCGAACGATCGATCGATTTGTAATGATATTATGCAATTGAATTGGTTTTTATGTCACTTTTGCGTATGCTCATTAATTCACAATTTATGCATACTGTCTGCTGTTTTATGCTACTACTTCTTTTTTGGGGTCAGCACATGAATTAGTCAGTCAGTCAAGTAAGTAATGTTAGACAGCAGTCTACGTTGCGTATTTACAATTTCTCATTTTTTTCGTCTATTTCGCACGAGCTTTAAATGGCTTATTAAAAGTGTCTGATCATTTATTGAATATGATAGCAATTTAATGGATATTAATGTATGTTAGCGAGCGAACAAGTCGTTGCATTCACCCGATGTCATTTGCTTCTTATTATTTCTCCATTATTATAGCAGCACTGTTCAAGCCATGTTCGTTTTTGATCATTATGGAAAGTTGTTACTTGCACGTTTGTCGCAAGTTCACAATCGAGTCAGGTCAGTTTTTCTCTTTTTTCATTTTTACATTTAATCCAAGCAATTATTAGAAAAACATAGAATTGAATTTTATTGTATTGATATTTTTCACAAAATGAACGAGCGGCTTTTCAAGCAGCAAAAAAAGAAATAAATTTTCTCTCTCTCACACACAGCATGACACATATATGTAATAATTTTCGATATTCCGATAAATTGGAAATACATTTCATATATGAGACTTGCCCGATAAATAAACTATCGGCTTTTTTTCGTTGTTTTGATCAAATAAATAACTTGTTTTGTGAAAAGAAATATTAATTGAAGGGTTTTTTGAAGCTTCTTTTTGTCGGAATTTTATGAATTTGTTTGTTCATCATTTTACTAATGAAATGTGACATTTTTATGAGTATAGACGAGAATATTTTAAAGAATAGAATTAAATTCTTATAACATTTGATTGAGTTGAGTTTTAAAGTTAATTTAAAAAGTTTATTGTTATTTATGATAATAAGCTGACATTTGCTAATTTTCATAGAATATTATTAGAATTTGGACAGCTGGATGAGTTATAAAAATCTTTTTTGAATTCGAAAACTGAACTTGATATCTTTGTTTATATTTGCATAATACTTGAATCACAAATTCAATTACAAAAATTGTTACTTACGAGCAAAAACAAATAAAAATTGGAAAACAACAAAAGTAAAATTTTTTGAAGCTTTCTTCTAATAAAACCAGTAGTTATAAGCAGCTATTTCTTGTTAATCAAATGGAACATTTTAAATCAATTTTTGCAAATTTTTGAATAATCTTTTCTCATTAAATATCATCAGTAAAAAAAGTTGAAAAATTGATATTCTGACATAATATTTATCTTGCTTTCTTTCATTTCAACCTAAATTTTTTCCCACATAAATTCAAAATTCCAATCACATTTAGAGCTTACAAACAAATCTCTTTCTTTTTTCTTTTTCGCTCTACTGGGCGCGCGAGAAGAAGCAGTTTGAAAACAAAAGAGTGAATTTATGGAAATGTTTTATGTCTATTTATATTTGTTATCGAGTGATGTGTGAGAGAAAAAAAGCTCCGCCAATAACTCATCTTTACGACACTTTGCGACCTAAAACCATAACGCGCTTATGACACAAAATCCAAATTGACCATTTCGATGTCACTCGCTGCTTCTCCACGATTGAACTTTCAAATTTATTCAATCGATCGATGAATAGTGTCATAAATTAATTTAATAAATGAGCGTTGAGGTGTGTTTACATATTTATTTTTAAATGAACACAACGCAAAACAACCAGAGTGAAAGAAAAGGAAGGAAAATTAAGACAGAGAAAGAAATTAATGGATACATTTCGCCGCTACTACTGAAACATAAACATCATCACCCGCGGGAGATTGCATAACAATCTAATTTAACTGTCTTAATGCATTCGTCATAACCATAAACATCGAAGAGCATACGAGTAAAAAAAGTAGAAGAAATAAAAAAAAAACAGAAATACAGAAGTGCAAAGTGCCTTCAAATTGAGCTATTGCTTTCCGGGAAATCGCGTGTGTAATTTATGGATCGATGACTGAGTGAAGTGGCATTTTATAGCTTCTTTGATCTGACTACGATTAGTTAGACAGGCAGCGCAGGAGAAAGTGCAAAAAAGAAGTTAGAAATCGATGAGTTACCGCACTTTTTTCCCAATCGAACGCATATCACATGGCGGGGCTTCAAATGCAAATGGTGAGAACATGTCGTTATGTCACAAGACATTTTTCTATGGAAGCCACAATACCCAAATTAGAAATGCTTTTTCATTCCATTTATGACATTTTACCGCAATTTTTTTCTTCTCTTTGCTTTTCTCCATTATGACGACAACGAAAACAACATCGCTTCACATACGCTTTGCATTGCTATGTTTGCGCCTTGAAAACATTAAAATGCGATCATTTTTACTTTCTGTGAAGTTTTTAAAACAACAGTCAAAAACAGTTTAAAAAATTTAAAAATTAAATTACCGTTATTTTTTGAAAATTCTTAAAATATCGTTTTAATATTCAATTTATACCAATTTTATTAACTCTAGTTGTTATCAATAAATATTTAATTCTTACTTTTATCTATTTATCATATTTAAATAAAAAAGTTCAAACATTTAAAATGCGTTCTAAACGCTTTTTTGGATATTTTTTTTGTCAGTTTTTAATCAAATTATTTCAAATATTTCCTTACTATTGCGTGATTCATTTAGGTTTTTTTTGCGAGTAAAATTTAATTTAAAATACATTATCATTTCTTTTTCTTGGCCTGCCAATATTTTTGTCAGTCGCTTTCATTAATGAGTGTGTCATTGCTGATTTTTTTGGATGCATGCGCACAAAAATAGTCGCTTTTGAGTTGCGCTCTTTCGCATACAGAGAGTTATTTGAATAAATATCAACAACACGAGAGATTGAAACTTAAACATTCCGACAATTTCCTATCATGTTCACGCATTTAAGTCTTTTGTAAATACGTTATGTTTAACGCGAAGCGACCACTGATTTAATGCTACAATTTTTTTCCTCTCACTCAGCACAATCAGACAATTTAGTTGTAATGTGTGGAGAAACAATTAAGACTTTGAGCTGCTGCAATCACTCTTTGTGAGGTATGCGGAAAAATGAAGAATTTTTTGCTCTGTTCAGAGCTTACATGACTTATTTCTCATCTAAAATCAATTGTTCTGTTTGCTACAAGCACACATTACTCTAAACATGATTATTCAATTTTTTCTCTTGCACAAAATTTTGTTTTTGATTGATTTTCAATCTTTGTATACTTTTTAAGGCAAGATCAAGCTAGGTAAAATGTTTATTCATAATCGATTACTACTCAATTGATATACTCTCGATATATACTGAAATAGAAGTCGAATTTTGCAAGCATGAGAAAATTGCGAAAAAATCGTGATTTTTATAGATGGAAAAAGCAAACTTATAAAGTTAAGTAGATCGACACGAGAAGCATTTTTAGTTCTTCCAAAAATGAAATTTTTAGCATACACGTGTGCTGCAATCTTTATTGTTTGTTTGAACTTAATGAAAGATAAGTAAAAAGATAGAAATGTGTGGGAAAGAATTATCAATCTATCCAAAGTGTGGAAACCAAATGGTGTCAAAATCTTCCCCTAATCTCCAATAATCACAAAAACCTTGGTTATTTTATTATTTTAGAATTTCAAAATCTTGAAATAATTCAAAACATTTACCGAAAACTAAACTTATGTTTTATTAATCTCAACATAAAAACTTCATTTAATTTCTCATAATTAAAACAACAAACACAAAATAATTAAAGTTTTTATACAGTTAAAATTAAATGACAATTTATATGCAGTAAAATTTCTTGCAAGATTTAGTTCAACAATTAAAAATTAATTGATTCATGATTTATTCAATTGCAAGCCGTTCTAAATTTTTTCATCTTATGGTTTCGCCTTAAAATTTTTTATATTCCATTAGCTGACCTTCAGTTGGATATGTAGATATATTTTGTGTGCAAATTAGAGTTAATTTGGATGGATTTTCACAATGGACCAAACAATTAATGGAGCTCATTTTACGGGGAGATTAACTGAAAATCGTGTTGTGCATGCCGTCGCAATATTTTACGATTTATCAGCAACAAAAAATGATAAATCTCTCCGGTTAATACATTTCTTATTAATAAAGCCCAAAACAGCCGTTCCTCTCTCTTTTTTAATCTCTCTCTTGCTGGACATTGGCATGTAAACACTTTAATCGGCTTTTGATGTGTTGCAGTACGAACACATATTCGTATACGTAACTCTCTCGCTCGTCTCGTTGATAGTGAAAGTAAAAAAATCTCAGACAGTTTGCAGACACGATTCTCTCCATACAAATTGCAAATCTCTACAAAAACACTCGATTGCAGCAGCATAAGGTCTCTCTTACTCTCACGTCGCTCAGCACTCACACAAACACGAGCATAAAGCAATGTGAAGGAAAATCCACAACGCTCTACCATCATTATAGTGATATTTTGACTACGAAACTGTGCGGTCGTGTTTTTTTAAGTTTTTGATTTTTTCATTTTATGGTAATGATAAAAATAAAAATTTTTAATATTTTTTCTGCATGTGCGGTAGCAATAAATTTAAATGCCACACGAAAAAGAAATTTTTTAAATTAAATGAAGAGAAGTGACGTAAGAGAAGCAATTAATGTCATTAAAGCAAAGTGTATGTCGCGAAGAAAAGAAGAAGCAAAAAAAAAAATCCAACAAGTGTTCCAATATTGTTAATTTATTGTAGCCAGATTTGTGTCTGATGCAAAATAATAAGAAGAAAATCAGCTCCAATTTACAACTTTGCAACCTTTCATCTCATTTTATGAACAAAAAATAAAATAAAATAAAATAAAAACTTAAAAGCAGTGATCATTGGTGAAATAGCAAAAGAATAAATATAAAAAATCACTTTCAGTTGATATTGAAGTAAAAGACGAAGAGAAAAATTAAAAATCAAGGATAGAGGCCATTTGGTGTGTGTGCTATTGAAATAATGAGAGAAAAAAAATTTAAAAGCATAATTCACTTATGAGTGATTATTTGAGCAAGGAGCTGCTTTCATTTGTGATCGAAAAGTGAAGTTTAAATGGACTATAATGGACACCTTTTTAGTAGTGAAATTTTTTAAGTTTTGCAAATTTTTTGAATGATTTAATTTTAATGAGAAAAAAAGATAGTTTAAAATGGTTCAAGGAAAAATTTTCTATTTTTAATGAAAACAGATTGTAGTTTGAGAATTGAAAAGAGATAAATTAATGCTTAGAGTTGTTGTCATAATTATTGAAGTGCATTAGCAATATTTACTTGAGCGAGCAGCTTAAAAACATTCACTCAATTAAAATATTTAAGTTTCATATTTATAAATAGTTATTGTTAAGAGTAAGAACAAGTTGATGTAAAATTTGCATAAATTAGATTGGAAAATAAATTTTGCCTGAAAAATTTTAATGTTTCCGTTCAATACTTTATTTTATTGTTGAAAAATTAATTAGTAATGACTGATATAGAAGTATAAATATTTTCCAGACATATCAGAAAAATCATGAAAATATCATCAATTGTTGATTCCTAGAATATTTTGCTTAAACTTTTGAAAAATTTAAATACTTTGAGTTTAAAAATTCTTTTATTTTTGAAAGTTAGTTAGTAAAAGTTCTTTAAAACTATTTCTACTTCTTATTTTCTTACCAAAATTTCAACAGTATTGAAATTTCTAAAGATTCACAGAAAATTTAGAAAAGAGATTGAATTTATGGATTTATTCAAATAAAGAACAATAACAGAACTTAACTCTTTTTGTTTATTATTTCTATACAGAATTTTAAACAATTTTCATGAGTTTTCTTTCTAGAAATTTTTTTTGAAAATTCATCAGTATTTTAAAATTAAAATTTCAGTAATTTCAGCTTTATTCACAAGAACTTTGAAAATGTTATTTGCTTAATTAAAAATTATTTCTTGAATATTTTGATATTTTCAATCAAAATTAAATATGCAATATGAAGAATTACGGTTGATTTCTTATTGCTTCATATGTTTGTCTGAAAATTTTTCCTAATTCAACCATTTCAAATCTTCTTTAATCTTTTCAACAATTTATAAAACTTTCTCGTTACAAAATAATTTAAATTTTACATTACCAAAAACTAAAATAGTTTGTAGTATAAACATGCAAAACTTTTACCCTTAGGCAAATCAATCAACTTCATTTAAACATAAACTTTTTTGTCACTCTTTTTGTTAAATCCCTGTAATTTAAAAAGAAACTGAAAAAAAGCTTCATTAAACTTAATTAACACTTTTTGAGTACTTTCCAAAAGAGAGACAGCAATAACAATAAAAACATTAGTGTACCGCACAGTGGCAGTGAATTAAAATTAACAACAGTGACATAAAATTATTAATTTATTAGTGATTACATGTTTTTAATTTTTACAGGTTATTAAGAGAGAAGAAGAAAAGAAAAAATAAGCAAAAAGAGTTTGTAAATGACAAGAAAAATTTGTGTTACGCTCAGTAGAGCATCGATGGAGATAGTGAAGTGATGAAAAAAGTGAAACAAGTTCTAAAAACTTGAGATGATGTAGGAAATAAATCTAAGTTTTTTACTCAACTTCATGAAAGAAGAAATACAAATCGTAAAAAGTCGTAATCGTATATTGTGTTGTGACATTTGATGAGTGAAGCTTTTATTGCGTATAAACAGAAATAGCAAAATAGAGTGAGCTTGTTAGAGGAGAGAATAAAATAAAATTGAATTTATTGATCTGGTTTAAAAGTTTTGTGTTGCAAAAGATCGCATAAATAAATAAAAACAGTGAAGTAGCAAGCAGAAGAATTCCATTTAAGTGCGATAAAGTAAGAAAGACAACAACAAGAGAAGATAAAAAATTATTGTATAATGAAGGCCTTTTTGTTGGCCATCGTTGTGCTTTTGCACACAGTGAATATTTTTGCGGTGTCACCTGTTCGACCCGGCACTGGTAATACATCCGCCCGTTTACCGCGAACGAGCGCAAGTCAATATCCCAAAAATGCCACATCAAGGAGCTCCACAACAAAGCCCGCTTTTCGAACGAGGTAAGTTAGGCCACCCGGCAAAAAAGTAGACTCATTCGACAGCTATTTTTATATTGAAAGTGAAAGATAAATAAAAAGCTTCCTTCCATTGAAATAATTAACTTTAATCATACACTTCTTTCCTTTTTTCTCTCTGAAATCATGAGTTGAGGTTTTAATAATTGATATGATGATTTCTCTCCTGCATGCTCATAATTTGATATTATTACAGTTAAAATTGAGTCGATAATTATTAATTTTTCAATCTTGAATTCAAGTTCAAGCTCTACAAACCCTTGAATAATGTTATCTTGAAATTTGCCCACGGACATAACAGCAAGAACTCCTTGCAATCTTCTTATATTGTTACAATTTGTTGATGTCCTTACTTGAGATCAATGTTACTGAAAGAAAACCAGCTGAGCATGAAATTGAGATTAAATTATTAAAATATGAAATGTGTGTAAGATAAAAGGAGAAAAGAGCAGTCATTTCTTTGTTGCAAAGTCATTGCCACTCTCTTGCTCATGTGTGTAATAAGCCTCGAAAATACATGAGCTGCATTTTAAAGTATGTGAAGAAGAAAGGCGGTAATGATAGCGAGATTGATTTATTACTGCGCATTTTGATGAATTTATGGTGCATTTTTGACATTTTAAGATGAAATTTTTGGTCTTTTATCGTAAGATATTTTCAGAAACTCATTCAAATAATATTTAAAATTTTTAATGATTAAAGTATTTTTTGAATTTAAAATATTTAGGACATTTTTATTCGTTAATTTCAAAAAAAATATTCTAAGAATCAAAAAGTTTAAAAATTTTTAAAACTCAGAATCTAAAAACGTTAATTTTCGTACTAAACGAATGATTTGAATTTAACGTATTTTTGAAATTCATAAAGAGTTAATATTTTTAAATTGAGACAAAACGCAACTTAAAATCACAATAAAATGATCTACATATAAAAAAATTTCACTCTTCAAAGTATTCAACAATAACAAAGCAATAAAAGATTCGAAACAATCAATGGCAATTTTGTTCAATGCATATGCTCGAAATAAAAGATCATTGCCAACTCTTTATTTCTTTTCGCTCTGCTATGTTCAATTTCAATTCGATCGACTTTCATTCAATCTCACAAAAACAATGATTAATTAATAAATTGTAGTATACGGCGTGAGCGATATCACCTCCTCAGTGTTGTATCTTATACTTACACTTACTGTAAATGAAATGTGAAATGAGAGAAGTTTTTGGCTTTTCGTTGGTTGCGTCTTTCACAATTTCCCAACTTTATAAATTGACCGTTTATGTCTTGAAAATTATTTTCATATTTTTATAAATTACAGTGTCCCAAGACACAAAAGCTGCTTAATTTACGCCATTGTGCGACTTGCATCGAACCCGATAATGATGCTAAATTTGTTTGTGCACAATCCTCGCTCGCATGAAAGTGCATTAAGATGAAAAAAGCCCTCGGCCGCCTCTCTCAATTAAATGCCTCATTTCTTTCTCTCTCTCTTGTTTGCTCGCCGCAACAGGCTTTTTGCTTATCACAACAAAGAGTCAATTTCAAACTCTACTTTTTCTGCCCATTGTGTTTATAAATGTTTCTTAATCAGTCGTGAAGAATCAAATGGGCCATTGACTTGTGAACACTGAATGCCAAAGAGATATTTGTCGAATATTAGACGCTATGTGTGCATAAATAATCTCTACGTGTAAGTGCTTTCTATGCTTTCATTTACCTGGCGCAATTATGTAAAAAACAACATAGCTAATAACAAATAACAATGGGTCGAGTGCGAGTGAAACACAGGCAAGGTTTAAAGGCGAGCGAGCGAGCGCAAAAGTGTTGTACAAAAAGGCAATTAAATGTGCAAACACTGTAGATATGTGTAAATCGCATGGCATTTCACTTGTGCAGAAATTTTTCACTTTAAAGTTTGAATAGTTTATCACAGATTATTTTATGGTGAGAATAATGGTTAATTTTTCAAGTTAGTTCTTATTAAAATTGAACCTAAATCAAAATTTTTGTGAAAAATAAAAAACAAGCCATTTTCTAAAGTTTCAAGTTCAATTTTAGAAATTTATTCTTCAATTTAATTAATATTAAAAAGCAATTAAGTTTATTTTAATGACACATCCAGCTTTTTATTAGTAAAAATTAAAGTCTTTTAACTGCTTTAACAATTCAATCAAATTTAGTTTCAAACAATTAATTTTAATCTAAAACATTTCAATTTATTTTGATTTCCATAAAGTTTCTAAAACAAAACATTCAGCAGTCATTTCCATAAACTTTCATTCATTGCAAGTGGCATTTGCAACATACACAACATGTAATGTTTTAAAAAAATTCAATGCAAGACATTTTAAATCTTAACCCAAAGCCACATTTATGAAAGTATGCAATAAACTGCTCTGAATTATGCTCTTTGACATATCTCTTGGAGCTAACATGTCCACACAATTGCAACAAGGCTGCATTTTTGCTCGTTCGGCTTGTTATTAAACCATTATTTTGCAATGAAAATAATTACTGCAGAACGTTGAACTATTGAACCACTTGCTCACCACGTCATCGTCATCAAAGCGAAAAAATGATTTATGCAATTTATTTTCTTCTTAAACAGCACCAAAAAAGTATTTTAATGCTATTACATGCCGTAAAATCAATATTATGAAGCTTCACACACTTTTTACTCTTTCTTCTTTTTACTGCTCAATTATTTACTTGATTTTTACTTTGCCGGAACAATGCGCAAACACGTAACGTTATTTTTCGGAATGTAGCACCCAGAAGAAGTGTTGCTCTTACTCTTTTGCTCATTTCTTGTTGTTATTAAACCACTCATCATCATCATCACTTGAATACAAGCAAAAAAAATTATGATCGATTTCTACTTTTCTCTCTTTTTTCTATTGTTAACTCATTTCACTCAATTTCATGTATTCTTCACTTTACATGCTTTCGGTACTTTTCGGTGTCTCTTTTTAAATTAAAAATTAATAGTGCAAAGCAAATAATTAACTTAAGAAGTTTCAAATTATTAATCGTTATGAATTAATTTAATGTGTTGTCGATTAAAGATTGAGAGTTAAAGATGATGGCAATTAAGACGGTGGCATTTACAAATTTATGCTTCCTAAGAGTCATTAATTATAATAAATCTGTATAATTTATGAGATAATTAAGAAACGAAATGAAAAAGGAGGAGAAAATTTATTAGAATTTGTGATTAAATTTCAATTTATGAATTATTTAATCCATTTTTCATAACGAATGAAAATCAATTAATTTTAAAAAGAGAAAGAAAATTGCATTTTAATCGTAATAAATTTTGTTAAATAATCAAGTAAAAAATTTTATGCAAAATTTCTTTAAAATCAAACGAAAAATAAGAAAATTCGATTTATTAGCAATTTTTATGATTATTTGCGTATAATTTATAATTTCTTTGGTTTCTTTTTTGTCATTAATAAAAATGTTGAATGTTTTTTAGCTGATTTTTTTGCTGTAGTATAATTTAATATCATATAATTTGGTAAATTCTGTATTTAAAAAAAAAGAAAATATTTTATTTAAAAGGTTTGACAATATTAATAACTTCGATATTATAGAGAAAAAGATTAAAAATAAATTTTTTAATCAAAAATCGAAGAAAATAAAGACAGAATTTTAAACAATTGTTTGTTAAAAATTCATAAAAGTTTACAAATTTAAGCAAAGAGAGGGAAGTGATAGAAAATCATGATAGTTCATAGAAAAAATTGTTGCGATAATTTTCTCTAATATCTATCGCACAGTAAAATTATTGCGATAGTAGCTATTAATTTAGAAATTTCTACTGCTATAGTCCATGTAAATTGTGGTTCTATCGCGATAGAAGAAAGTCTAATACTTTTTTCTACTATTTTACTATCGGGATAGAAAAACTATCGAAATTTTCTATCAATTTGAA
>JACWBX010001040.1:0-12379 GCA_014622435.1 Polypedilum pembai
TAAAAAATTGCTTTTGTAATTTCTCGAAAACCATTAAGAGTTTCACGGAGATCTTTTATATCTTACGTCTCGTGAATGGTAGCAATTGATAAACGCAGACAGTTTAATGTAAAATCAATTCTTTATTAGTTTTAATGACAAAATGTAAAAAGCTGCGTTTTTCTACGTTTTCCTACGAAATCATTCGTTTTTCTGCAAAATCCTACCAAAAACTGTAAAAACCTACGAAAAACTTCGTTTTTTTACTATTTACTACGATTTTATATTTTTTTTCTGCGAAAATCTTCGAAAACGGCGAAATGCAACGAAATACTGTATTTTTCTACGAAAAGCTACGAAAATTGAGAGTTCTCACCCCTTGAATATAAGTGCATTTTCCTGTTGCAGTTCAGTTTTCTGTTGCAAAACTTAAACTAACGTAAATTTAACGAAATTGATCTCAAAATAATTTCAAAAAACTTTTTTATGAATTTCATGATAAATTTTGTGCAAAATTGACGTTAGAATGAACTGCAATTGTATTTGAAACAAATTTTTGGAAAGATTTATAACCATAAACAAAAGATTTTGTGGTGAAAATATTTTTGGTAAAAAATTTATGTGGTGAAAAGTTTTAGTAAGAAAGTTTTTGTGGTGAAAAACTTTGGTAAAAATTTTTTGTGCTAAAAAAGTTTTATGGTGATAAAAAATTTTTCTTCAAATTTTATTTAGATTTTTGAAATAACTCGTGAATGACATGAAGTTTCGGGAAAAACTTTTGTTACACAAGTTTCATGAACAGTAGGAATAGATTAACGCAAAAAATTTGACAAAAAACTGTTCTGGTAAAGACTAGTTAAGGAGACAGGACCGTCAAAATGCGGACAATAACGTCTTCCTACTTTGAGAAAAATTTCTTAGGATGATATCTGATGTTATCAGTTACCAGCAGTTGCTACAAACTGATATTAATTATTATATTAAATGTTTTAGTGCATTTTAAAAGATAATTTCGAATGTTTAGTGCTCAGCACAAAATTTTTGAGTGTTTTGATGTTCAACGCTGTGTTTGAGAACAATCATGCTCAGCACTAAGTGTTTGAATGTTAAAGTGCTCAGCACTAAGTGCTTTATGTTAGCGTTGAGACAGCTAAGCCTTAGAAATTGTGATATTTAGTGCTAAATATCTATTTATGAAATGTTTCGGTGCTCATCATTTAATGTTTGTGTGTTTTTTTTGCTCAATATCTAGTGTCTGCGAATTAATAAAAAAGATTTAGCAAAAGAGGACCGAATACGCCAGTATTAAATAAGATGAATATAGAAAATTCTCAAGAATAATTTTCTGAATAAATAAAGTTGAAAAATATATTTCAATTCATTTGTTAAACTGAAATTTCCACAACTTTTTGATTTCTCCGTAATTTAAATTACCCTAAAAGGCAAATTGAAATAAAAGAATAATTTCTAAAGATAAATAGTAAAGAATAACTAGGGTTCGGAATTATGCAGATAAGAAGAAGAAGTATGCGCATAATTTTCTTCTTCTTATTGATTTTTCCATACAAAAACCCTAAGAATTCCGAACCCTAAGAATAACAAATTAACTTATATCAAAAATATTTTTTCAAAGAATGAATCATAATGTTATAAAATTTTTAATTATTAAAATAAAATTTATCAAAATTTGTAAGATTCTTCTGTTAAGGACAGAAGTTTTACAAAATTCAATTTTTTCCTAACTCAAAGACTTTTATACTTTTTAACTAGCTTTAAATGATGAATGCATCGTTTCTAATTGAATTTATTTAAGTAAAAATAGTTAATAAGAAAGAAAACTGAAAATGTAGATATTTTTATTCAAAGAATTGTCCTTAGACAGTTTTAGAAAGAAATTTAGTTCGCAAATGTTCTAATATTTCTTGAGTTTATATATTATTTAGTAGATATTATCATCCTCTTGCCAATTAGCGAGTACACAACAATGTAAATCTAAACAATTTTCTACATAAAAGAGTTTCAAGAATCCATCACATCATTATCATGAGTAAAAATAGATGTTGATAGTTGGTAAAAAAGAACTAGTTGGAGATGGAAATTTTCAATGCATGGGAATAATTATACTTCTCTACCTCGACATTTTCTTTCTTTCTCTTTCTAGAATGACGCTCCCATCAAGCAATTAGGCATTATACAAAGAACCTGTTTCTTTAAAAAGAAATTCTTACACACAAATACACATACAAGAAAAGAGAGTGCGTACAATGTAAGTAGATGAAGAAGAAATTTTCTTTATTGCTGATTACACAATATTATAAAAGAACGCGTATTAGCTTCGATTAATTGAATTCTTGCCTCTCTCTCTCTTCCATTCTCGATTCTTTCACTTCATTGTGTTCTGTTCTGTTTTCTGCGCATTTATATCTCATTCACGCGCCCGTGAACTCTGTGTTAAGCAATATAGAGCTCACAGTAAACGAGTCTTGCTTCATCTACTTATTGGTAAATTAAAAATAAAAATAACAAAAAACATTGCAGGCACTCTCAAGTCTCTTGTTATAAATTTCCTCTGCTTTCGTTTTAGCTGTTCAGTAAATGCTTAGCTCTCTTCATTTCAATCAAGTATCTGACTCTTTGCTTCTTCATCTTAACATCATCATCATCATTATTATAAAGCTGTTTTAGGCATAGCAACAACAGCAGCACTTTTTGATACGGCAATCAAAAATGTATAGATTGAAATAGATAAAGAAAAATTCAATTTAAATGCAAACAATGACAAATGATGGAAGAGTTGAAGAAGGAGGAGGAGGAATTTTGATTGGATTAAAATCTCAATTAAATTTTTAAAAGCAGCAACACCTTGAAGATGAATGTTGAGAAATATCTTTGTAATGAAAATCTATTTTTAAAATGCAAAGTTCAATGAAAATTTTCATTAACATCGACTGACGTTTCTCCTGTTCCTTTTTTCTTTCTTCATTTTCGTGTCTAATTAAAAATGAAAGAAAAATAGTTGAATTGAGTTTCTATTTTTTTTTCTTCTTATAAATACATTCGCTCTTTTAGTTTCTCTCTCTCTCTCTATCTCTATCTGTCTCCTCATCTATGTATGTATTTAAACATATGATGGTGCCTATTGCGTTACGTTAAAGCTACGATAGGTTAATGAACTCGCGAATATGTGTGTCCAAACTGTCGAAAAACAAATTATATACATTTGTAAAATTTCCAACCATCTCGCTCAGCATATTCGCTAACACTGATTTCATTTTAAATTAAGAGAGTCTCATGTGTACAATGAAAACTGGCAGCAACGCAATGAATGTTATTAAAGTCTGCTGATTGATACATTTTGATTCTTTAGTCACTGCTGCAATTGACGACAAGCGACTTCTCCTTGCTCATTAGCATACTTATTTCAAACTGCAGTCAACGCGCTGAGGTGTGTCGCTTAATTAAATAAATGTAAATACTGAATGAGTGAGAATTTAAATGCGAGGCAAATAAACCTTCATGCCAAATGCACTGGCAATCGATTAAAGCGAAGCAGGCAATGTTGTGAGTTGCCATAAACACACAACACTTGCAAATCTCTCTTACAATTGCAATAATAAATAATAATAAAAATACTTTTTGTGTCTAGCACGAGACATGCTTTTGTGCATGTGTGCTCTGTTCGCATTTATATGTTTACAATTGTAGAGAGCTAAAAATGTGTAATTTTGATTGTGGGCACAATGAGAAAAAATTTTTCTTTTTCGCCTACAAGAAACTCTAATTGAGTTCATTAGATTTTTTTTTTGAATATTTTGTCTGTGACTTGCGACGTTGCCAAATTTTCATTGCCATTGTATATAACATACATACATTGTTGTTATTGCAAATGTGCGTGACATGAATTGAATATTAAGACGAAAAATATAGAAAGAGACTGAAAATACATGCGATAATGAACTATACTTGCATGTGACAATGCAATTAGACAAACTCGCATTCGAAAAGACATAAAATGAGTCTAGTAATTCCTTATGGACATTACATAATTTTAAAGAGTGAAAGAAAAGGGGAAAAAAGTTCATTGAGTTAAAATTTAAAAAATGAAAATGAATGACGACGTCAGCAATAAAAAAAAATGATGAGATTAGAAGAATAATTTGGCAACATAGCAAAAGAGTCCACATCATCGATTATTTCTCTTACGTTTATGATGAAATTTTGGATGTTTTTAAGTAAATAAGGAAACTTTGAACTGAGTATGAAACAGTATATTTTTATCAGTCAAAAGAAACCATGTGCGATAAGAACAATCGTCGTTACACGTCACGTGATATTGCAGGCATTTTTTTCAGTTAGTGTAGCAAATATAACTCTTATGCGAAGTTTCACATTTCAATCCACGTTTATGCAGTTGTCAAAGAGTGTTTCTATGGCTTCAAAAATCATGTAGTATTACATATCAATCATGGAATGGAGTCCTTGTTATATTCGCTTCAAACCATCCGCCCACTTTATCATTTACAGCATTGCAGAGAGTGAGACAGAGCACATACACAAAAAAAATTCTTTTCATTTTGTTCAAATTTAATTTAAATCTGCACGATATTTTCAGTAAATTCCTCTTTGGCTTCCACAAGGCGAGAGAGTGTAGCATGTAATACACAATGTTGCAATGACAAGCGACCATTTGCGAGTAAATTTGGTGGAGATTTCATACTGCAATATTTTTTTTTTGTTTCACATATATACACACACAATTAATTCAATGACGCACTGGTAATGTATAAAGAGAACTTTTTTTTCATTTGCTCTCTGCAGAAAAATTATATAACCATAAAAATAATAATAATGTTGTTTTTTTCTTGTTGTTGGAATCTTCTCATTCTTTCTTTTTTTTTCAATCCATTCTTCTTGTTCTCGAGAAGTATCAAAACCTATACAATTTCAATCATTTCGATTTTTTTTGTGTCGCGTAAATTGTATGTATAGATTGTGAATGTATATGCGCATATATACTTTTCACTGCTTTTACAATATTCCCAAACCACGGCTGACTCAGAAAAGCAGCAGCTTGCCGTCTGTTCAAGAAACATTCGGCCATTTTGTATATACGATTCGAGTCTCACTTATACACTGACAAACATTGCACTCACACTAACATAATAATACTCTAGCTCTGACGATTGCGCATCTCTTTGAGTGAGTCTCTGAGACCTGCTTCTACACTTCGAACAAAATAATTTTTTCCTCTTTTCTTCTCACATATTAAATTTAATTCAATATTCTCTTGGCTCTTCCACCGATTTCATCATATTGAAATAAACTCTTTTGTATTAATTGACAAGAAATACAAGAAAAACTGGTAAAAAGAACTTTTTTGTTCATGTGATCAGCAGCTCATTTGGTTCTTGTCTCGCTTGAACAATGGAGCAACATCATCATCGTTGTCATCATTGTCAAGACAAGAGCCCACAAGCTATTATTTTTTTTTCTACATATTTCTTTTTTACTTTTCACTTAGAGCACAAAACTATTCAAATGTGAGTTATCACTGAAATTTTTCATATTTTTTTCTCATATTTAGATTATTATCACATAAAAAATTTCACAATTTGCGTTTTTTCCATTAGCAAAAAAGTGCTTGTGTTTGTGTAACAAAGCAATTAGCAACATTTAATTAAGATTTTTTTTTGTGTTGTTTCACTTTAGGCACATTGATTAATTCACATATACACAAATTATTATTAAAATCTATTCACAACTAAATCCTCTTTATGCTTATTAATTCACATTCGAGAAAAATCCTTCACTTAATTCCTCAAAGTCGATTGTAACGTGAAGCTGCTTAATCTGCATATATACAGTGTATACATAAAATATTGTTGATTGCGATGTTGCCATTATTGAGTAAAAAAAACATCATCAACATCTTCTGATAGTTACCTGAAATAAGAGAAGAACATACAAAAAACCGCAATTAGACACAAGTTTTATGGGCAATAGATGGAAAAAATTAATAATAATAATAATGATGATTGAAGGTGATTTTTTGAAGACACCTGCATCATGTCTATATATGTTTGTTATTTATTGTTTTATTCGCGCTAATTGGCATTTGCTTAATACTCTCTCGACTACTTTGTAGATATATTTGAATACGCTCACTTTACATCCGTTTTAAAGGTTGCTTCAATGTAAATGTATTAGATGTATTCATGAATACAGTTAGATGTCATGTCATATCAGTAAAACATCATTTAATGATTAAGTTGTCGAATGGCAGTAAATAACAAAAAAAAAGTTATTCACTTCACGTAATGAAAGTTAAATTTTGTTTTTTATTTTGGGATCGTCAGTTAAAACAGTGAATAAATGACTCATCAAGCAAGCGAACTTTATTAATCAATCGTCGAAAATTGTCATTCAAGGAAGGTCAATTTGCATCTTTGGAGGAGTTTCATCAACAATCACTCAGAAAAATAAACAATAAGAATTCTCTAATTTACCACATTTACGTTGATTGATATCACTCGGCAACAATTGATGAGTTGTGGGACTTTGAGCTCGAGAAATAAAACAAATATGTATCAGCTACACATGCATTATCAGACAAGTAACGAGTAAAATTAATTCGAGTAAGAGAAATTGTCGGTGATTTATCAATTGCGAAGACTTCCATTTTAAAAGTAAATAAGTGAAAGATCGTAAGGCGTAACACAATCTCTACTTTGATAAACGGGTGTAAAGAATCGATTCTCTTATTTTTTTCTCATGAAAATTTATGACTTTAGAGGTTGCAGAAAAAACACCATCACAACCAGCATCATCATCATCATCATCATCATCATTTACACGTGCTGATTTCTCTCTTTTATTTAATTAAGCTCCCATCAATTATTTGTGCAAGAATTGAAACCCCACTCAGCTGTGAGAAGAGCTAGAAAGAAGCTCTTTAAATATCAACTTTGTCCATGTTTAAATGATGGAATTTAAAAGACGCAAGTGCAAATTATTTGTCCAAGATAATATAAAATATTGGTAGGAGAAATCTTTTTATCTTAATGAGATTGTTTTGTTCGAATCTATGAATAGGTAGGTATCTCTGTAGGAAAGCATTCAAGCTCATGGTACTTTTGACTCATTTGAAGAGGAGGCAAGAACAGCTAAACAAATAGTATTGAGAGATGTGGTTGGAATGTCGTTTTGTTTACGAATAGGAAATTGTAAAGTGTTTATTTAATGAATGACTAGCATCATTAGGAATTTTTCAAAATAAGACTTTTATACAGATTTATTAAATTTTTAATGCATAATCTAGATAAAATCTATGCAAAACCTAATACAAATTCATCTATTCGTATAGATAGGATTTATAGAAGAGAAAATTGTATCATCTATGTTATCATGCTACTGTCAGACGTGAAGCATGCAATATCATTCATACATATGCCTGCTCTACAAAAATATACTTTTCATGATGATAATCCTTTGGCTGTGCGAATGAATAAAATTGAAAACTTTATTTTTACTATATAAAGTATGTGCTATACTGCTGTAGATTGTGATAAATGGAATTTTTTTCCACTCTCGTATATAAATTGAGTTGGTTTGAGTGCGAATAAGAGGAAATATTCTCTACTCTTTTAAAGGAAAGAAAATATAATCCTGCAAATATTGATTTTAGTCCTCGGCATGCTCGCTTTGCCATAAAAAGAGCTTGAAATTGAAGATTAGATAGAGAGTTGTCTTAAAATTTACTAGCTGAGTTTAGGTGTAATGGAAAAAGTTTTTGAAAAAATTCATCAGACTCGGAAGTTTAAGGAACGAATAAATTTGTCTGCTCAAATTCTTGATTGAAGGAAATAGACGTGGACGAGAAAGGACATTCAATTCCGGTTGGCTGTTGATGAGTATAATCCTTTTCCTATTTTTCTAATGTGAAATTGAACGTGTCCAATCGAAGAAAAGGAAAAAAGAGACAGTAATGATTTTTTCCTGCTCCCTTTTCTCAATGCATACCCACCAGGAATGAGATTTACGATTTACAGTTATTGACAATGGAAATGACATTTTTCTTGGACGTGCGATGAGTGTGAGTCTTTTGAAAAAGGAAGCTTTACTATTGATCGAGTAAGAGACACTTCAACGTAACATATTACACAGTACATAATCTTCTTTACTGCACAAATCGTCTTATAGTCGAAGGCTTGATGTAAAATGGATTGGACATTTGATATTTTTTATGGTTTTCTCACTCCTTTCATACTGCTATTTATTTCCAACATTGCTGTCATTATAAGTAAACGAGAGAGTATCAAACCAGCAAAACCAAAATGTCAACTCGAGGAAATGAGATTTCGTGCTGTTGATAATTACCTGGAAATAGAAAAAAAAGAAACAATTTAGTAACTTTATCAACAACATTACAGAATATTTTAAATCAGACTTCAAAGGCAAAAACTCGTCAAAAAAATTATAAATGTCTCCTGTATTTGGAATCAAATTCATTGATCAAAAAGCAGCATGAATTTGTATGGAAAGCAGGATAAATTTTAATGTTCCTTGATTTCTAGTGCTTTGGGACTCGAACTATGAAAGTACACCAAGCAGTTCGGCAAACCAAGGTTAGCTAGTACTTGCAAATAGATTTTTGCAAAAAGCGAACCATGATAATCCTCTTATTGAATTCAATTCCCTATTTTCCATTAAAACCGAAGCGAGTGAACAGAATCTTTATTTCAAACGAACCCAGAGAGTGAAAGATTATGTGGAGCTACATTTTATATATATAAAAATATGAAAGATTAAGAGCTGTGTGCTCTATGATTGAAAGTGAGTTCATTGAACATGCAGCCATCATAGAAAGCAATCAAAATGGGATTTTTCATGATTTCGCATCTCGCAGGATGAACGAAAAATATTCATTAAATATTAAGCTCTTGTTCATAGAGATGTCCCTTTCCGCAATAGCACATAATAAGCACAATGCTGTCATGTCACATTTCGCTTTGGTTACGCTATTGTGCAATCAACAATTGGCTCCTTTTTGCTTCTTTTGCTTCGTAAATTTTCCATAATGTAATTCTCCTTTATTCTAGGGTTCTCATTTAATGGCATCGACACAAAAAGAGCCCATTGATAACATCCCATCAAGACACCTGAGATATTATCAAAAAATACTTTTATATCAATTTTTATTACATCTAAATGCCTCACCATTAATGGCATTCAATGAAACTCAAATGTTTTTGTTTCTTTTTGTAACAACTAAAACGTGGCACGACGAGAAATTAAATTTGCCGATAAAACTATAGCTACGTAAATGAATTATGAAGTGTCATTCATGTGTCTATCAAATTCAGTCCACACATACTATAATACGAGTGGCTTAACATTTAACACGTGACATCATCAGTGAGGAAGTTTTTGCATGTTTTTGCTTAGAGACATGCATCTTATAGGGCTTCAATTGTCGCCCACACTTTGAAGCTATTTCAAGGATGATGATAGACTCAAGAAGAAACAATTTGGCAACATTGTAAGAATAAATGGAATCCATTATTTATCGAAAAACATTTTTTTTGCTTTATAGCAGTAAAACCAAATACAAGAAAATTATTTATATTAATAAGGTAATTAAATATATACACACATGTGCGTAGCGTTGACGACGAATTCTACTCTTTGGTTGAAGCGAGAAAAAGTTCCGGTGAAAAGTTATGGCTGGTTAGGGGCAAAAATCGATATATTTATAGAATGCATTAAGCTTTAATGAAGACATTATGGCCATACGAGACACACCAGCCTTCATTCATTATTAATGCAGTAGAAATTGCAGACGAAACCAAATGTTTTGAATTAAATGCAAGAAGGAGCGGCGCAGAAGGGAAAAGGCAAAAATAATTTAAAAACAAAGATGTGAAGAAAATTTTTCGAGAAAGAGAGGAAAGAGTGAATTACACAAAAACACAAGACTGTGATCGAATTTCTGATGCAGAATGCGATACAACAAAAGAAGACACATTCGATTTGGCAGAACTTCCTTCATGTCGACTGACTTCTTCTTTTTTGCTCATTGTCCCAGACATTTAAAGGCGCACAAGAAAATAAACAAACATAATGCTTTTTTGCTAGCGTCTAGACCCCGTCACATGAGAAAAATACAGAACAAACTGGAGGAAATGAATGCAAAAAATTTTTCTCTCTTTTTTGTTCATTTCCTTGCAATTTATGTAAATGCAATTTCAGGTTTATACATGTTTATATGTAGTGTGTGTGTGTCACAAAAATAAAACATTAGCTCCCACGAAAGTCATGATAAACTTTTTTTTAATTACACATACGCAGTGTAGTTGAAATTAGTTGTAATAAATTACAACGTTAAAAAAGTGTTTTATTTTGTTATCAATCGAATGATGTGTGTGCTCTTTCCAGACAAATAGTCAATGTAATGAATGTTTGAGAGAGTGAGAGAGAGAGATAAAGAGATAATTTTTGTGTGCCAACGGATAAGATAACGCAATGAAATACGTCGAAATTAATGTTGCCAGGTCAATAATTACGCATGTATGTAGTGTATGAGTGATAAAAGATGTAGAAATTTCCAAAGTAATTTTTTAACGTGATATTTTTTTAAATAGAAAAAATTATTCATAAATGTATTACAAATTCATTCATCAACCATATGATTAAGAAAATTGGCAACAACGCATTGAATGAAACCGCAATGGGAAAAAAATGTTTTTTACGGCAACTCTATGAAAGTTTGCTTTTTGTTTTAGATTTCTTATCGACAATTTTTTTTTTGGTTGCAATAACGCCAAAAAAAGTTACAACGTGTATCTAAAAATTGTTCACTCGAGTGAGTAAAATGGAAAAAAAAGATTAAAAACATTCTGATTTTTTCCTTCTGTCATGCCATAAAATATGCAATGAAAATATAGTAGAGTGAGAAATCCCAATGTTGCTGATGCTGATGCTATTCATTCCCAAGATAGCAACATAGATAGTCATAAAGAATGAATGGTTGGCTGTTATTTCTAACTCATGAAAAAGATGAGGTCAAACGTGAGAAAGAAAAAAAAATAAGTTGTTTATTTGTTTCAGTATTTGAGCTTGATAATTCAGGTATGACAACTGATTGAGATTAATAAGGCTCTCAATTTAAATTGATATGATTGTCATTGAGCAAAAGAAGAAGGAGAAGAAATCATGATCATATGTTGTATGAGAGTGCAAGCATATCATGATATGTTACAAAGATTAAATTTAATTAAAGACGCAAAAGATACTTCTTTTATGCCTCCGGATGTTATTCAGGTTTCTCTTATTACTCGAGAATATACGAAAACAAGCAGCAGCAGCAGCATCACGTTTGTAAATACAACTCACTTGAGATTGATAACGAATTGGTTTGACTCTTCGTTCACATGTATGTATTATATATACCTCACTTTTTATAGCCCAAGAAGTGAGGAAAAATCGAAGAATGACATCCAATAATGGTAATGTTGCTGATGATGATGAAGAATGGAGTACGGAAACTGGAAATACGAGTTTTAAGATTGCTGAAGAAATGAAAAAATTATTGAAACATCCTCGTTCTGATAATGGGCAAACATTCTACTCTACACACTACTATGCCTGGATATATTTAAATAGCTTGAGATAGGGAGATGATGATGCTCTCAAGAAAAAAAAATCTCAGAAAGGGCAGCGGCGGCAAAGTCTGGCAAAGCATTTCCTTGATCCATACACAATAAAATTGCATTCACTCGTTTCACGAGAGAGAGAGAGAGAGAGAGATAAAGAAAGATAATTTCAATTTAATGGCTTTTTGATGGAATGAGCGTGCTGTATTGTGAGAGTGATTCATTTGGAGCATTATTATCTCGTTCTCTTCTTAAGAGCAAAGTGAGGCCTATACAAGCTTAAAGACCATATGGCCTTATACAAAAGATTTTTCAGATTCTAACATCCAAGTGTTAGAATGGCATTAAATAAAACATACAACATTAAAAACGAATTATCAAAAAAAAATTATTTTTAAAAAGAGCAATTATCCATCATGTAATGAAATCATGAGCATAAAGAAATTTTCTTCTTTAAAGTGCTTTTGTTCTTAATTAAAAGATTTCCTTTCCATTTATTGCGATCGTCGTAGAGCGCGGAAAGAGAGTTTTTGTATTCCATTGTTTGCTTTCAAGCATGATGGTTCATTCCAATCTTCACATACGCTGAAAAATTCTCAATGGTCATTAATGCGTAAAGCAAAAGAAGAAGTTTCTTTCTTTTTTTTGCCCTTGAGTGTCGCTTTAGAATTCAAACCATGATGACGTCATAGGGGAAAAAATTCTTGCAATCACCGGAAAAAAAGTACGACGCAATAGAACAACGATGA